>WYDI02030572.1:0-32266 GCA_009867235.2 Psittacus erithacus
GTCTGGGGGGGGCTCAAGGGGGGGATGTTCCCAGCCGGTGGGGGGGGGTTGGAACTGAGGGGGTCTCCAAGGGGGTCCCCACGATCCCCCTGCGGCCACGGCCCCTGGGACCCCGAGGCTGAACCCCGCGGGGCCGAGGGGGGGTCCCCAACCGGGGGGTCCCTGCCAGAGGGGTGTCCCGGCTGTGGCCCCCCCCCGGTACCGCTCGGGTGCCGGCAGGGGGCAGCAGCGGCCTTCGGCAGCGCCGGGCTGCGGGAGCAGCGGGGCCGCAGACGAGAGACCGCAGCGCCCTGAGCCCAGCACCCAGCACCCAGCACCCAGCACCCAGCACCCTGCACCCAGCACCCAGCACCCTGCACCCAGCACCCAGCACCCAGCACCCTGCACCCTGCACCCTGCCAGGCCAGGGCCTCTGCACCACCCTGCACCCCACATCACCCTCAGCACCCAGACAGCACCCACTGCACCCCCACATCGCCCCGCAGCACCCTGCCATGTGCACGGCGCTTCAGAGCATCCCCTGCACCCTACAGCACCCTCCCCGCAGCATCCTGTACCGCTTACCCAGCCCCACGCCCTGCAGTCCCCATGGGGCAGGACCCCATGCCCCAGCCCCTGGCACAGCTCTGCCCCAGCCCCTTGTGGCCCTGCTTCCCTCTTGTGTGGCCCCTGCAGTGCTCCCTGCAACACACAGGGTCCCCTCAGGACACAGTGGCACCCTGAGGGCTTGGGGTGCTGCAGGGAGATGCAGGCAACGACTGGGGGTGACCGAGCTGCTCCTGGGGAATGACTACGGCTTTAGGGAGCAGGGAGCGGCAGCACAGAGTCCTCGGGATCTGCCAACATCCCCCTGTCCCATCATCATCTCCTGGGGACCCCAAGGCTGGAACTGTTTCTCTTGGGGGACATCCAGAGCATCTCTGCACACCACATCCATGCCCCTCATGGGCTGCACGGGAGGCAGCCCAGGCCACAAAGGTCCCCTTGCAATGAGCCTACGCCACAGCATTAGTTTAGGGATGGTTTTCTGTGTCATGGGGATGCGCTCTCAGTCTTCTGCTCTTGCTGGAGCCCAGCCCAGGATGGGGTCCGGGTGTGAGGAAGGGGCTGGCTGGTGGCCTCCTTGTGCATCTGGTGATGTGAGGAGGCACTGGAGAGCCCAAGTGTGTAATTACAGCTACGACTCAATCGGCACAACGGGACACAGGATGGGCGTTGCGTGACTTGAAGAGCCCATGGGCCGCAAAGCAAGCCCTGAAGACCAGGGTCAGACCCGCGGCCACCGGCCCATCCCAGCCCATCCACTAGGGCAGGAGGCCTCACTGCTGGTGGGGCGCACGGAGGGGTTCTCAGAGGGTCCCCCCATCAATGCCGCAGGGTTTGGCCCCCGGTCACTGAGCTGGGGAAGCGGCTTCTCTCCCCTCCGGCTTGCCACGGCTGCCGGCTCCATTGACCTGGAGGCACGGCCGCTGCCAGAGCTCCTCAAACCCCCGTTATGGGGGAATTCAGAGCCCGGCGACTCCCACGGGCTGCAGGGAACCGGGAAGCCCCGGCGGTGAAAAGGCACCGGCGCCGTGCTCGGTTGGGACCGGCCCCCGGGAGGGCCGGACCGGGGCTGGCCCCGATGCGGGAGGGGAGGGACGGGAGAAACTGAGGCAGGGAACGGGGCCGGGCTGCGCGGGGGGCCCGAGCCACCCCCGTCCCACCGCTGCCGGGGCCGGGGGAGGGACCGGAGCGGGGCTGCCCGGCGCTGCAGCGGGCGGAGCCGGGGCTCGGCGGGGCCGCGCCTGCCCCCGCCTCCCGGCTGAGCCCATTCGTTCCGAACCGAACCGTTCCGAGCCGAGCCGGGCGCTCCCGGCAGTGCCGAGCCCAACCGCGCCGGGCGGCCCCGGCGGTACCGGCAGCACCGGGCCCCGGCGCTCTCCGCGGTGCTGAACGGCGCCCGCAGGACGCGCCGCCGGCGGGGCCCAAGCCCGGCCCGGAGCTGAGCGGCGGCGGCGGGGGATGGAGCCCTTCCTGGGCTGCACCGGCGCCGCGCTCCTGCTCTGCTTCAGCTACGCCGGTCTGCGCCCGGTGGAGGCAGGTAAGGGCCGCCGGGCCCCGGGAGGAGATGCCCCGGGAGGAGGGGGTCCCATAGGAAGCAGCGGGAGAGGCGCGGGCTGAAGCGAGGGGACGGAGTCTGGGGCATTCCAGCGGGACCTCGCCGGTAACGGGATGCGGAAGGCACGGGGGATTCCGGCCACGCAGCGCCGGGGCATTGGGGAGCACCGAGCTCTCACCCCGCTGTGCTCCAGCCACGCATCCCTGGGAAGGCGGCGCGTAGGGATGCGGCGCAAACCCGGGATGTGGGAGACCAAACAGAGCCCCTCTCCCAGCGCTGGCACCGGGGAGCTGAACACTGTCCTGGCCCTGAGCCACGGCACCGGCTCAAGGCACAGGGTGACCCAGAGCCAAGGAGGCAGCCCCGGATCTGCTCTGCCCTCGCCACGACACCTTGGCCTTGGTGGTCCCTTCCCCAAGCCCTGCACAGCCCAGGCTGCCCAGGGCCTGGCCAAGCACTGCTGGGAGCACTGGGAGCTCCCCAGGGAATTTGCCTTTCCTGGGGCACAGCAGAGCCCGGGCACCTCAAACCAGGCCCCTTGGAGCTGGGCAGATGCTCTCAAGTGGGGATCTTTTGAGAAGCTGTGATTTTGGAGGGCTCAGCATGAGCTCGGGTCCACTTTTGTCCCCTGCATCACCCTGGCAGAGCCTTCACCCAAGCACCCAACACCTGGGTGCTGGTGGAACCAAGCCCAGTGGAACAAGCACAGTGGAGCCTGCCCAAGGGCTGCCTCTCTCCCTCACTGCCTGCAAGATGCTGCTGGAGCAGCTGCTTTGGTTCACAAAACGCTGATTGCCGGGATATCTGGCATTCCAGGAGCATGGGGGTGACTCTCAGGGATGCAGCGCTCTGGGGAGTGGAAATTCCTGCGCCCGGGAGTTGCTGGAGTTACATTTGCCCTTGTCCTGCCTGTGCAGGGCTGCAGCAGCCCCTGGATGCCTTCAGTGCCGTCACACAGGCCCTCGGCCAACCGTGGGCACCTGAAGCTGCTGTTTCACAACCAACAGCCCCGGGTTGATTAATGAAACATTCCCCAAAGGAAGGCTGAGCGATGAGGGAAACGCGGCGGCACAATGGAGGCGGCTGCGACTGTCACAGCGCTCCTGGTTTGCTGTAAACTGGGCCACTTCCCTGCTCTTCCTTATCCTTGGATCACCTCAGCCAGCAACGGAGAGTAAACATGGAGTTGTGTGTCTGCCCATAACGCCTCCTGCTCCTGTTGCAGCAGCGTTGTGTGCCGTGAGGTGTCTGTGAACACTAACTGTTGCCCTGGCTCGTGGCTACGGCGTGCAGGAGGGATGCAGAAGCTCGGTGCTGGGCTCTGAAGCTGTGTGACCTTGGTGCTGTGCCACTCACCCTCAGCCTCCTCTTCCCATGGCCTCCTCCACTGAGGGCTGTGAAGTGTCCTCCCTGCACCCTGGCGAGGCAGCAAGCATGTGCTGTCCCTGGGAAGAGAGGGAAAAGAGGACTGAGGATATGGAATGGTTTTCCCAAGGTCATGCAGAGGCAGTGGCAGCATCACCACCAGTTCTGTGTCCCCAGCTGTACCTGAGAATGTGCCTACAGAGGGGTGCAAGCCATGAGCCATCGGGAATGGCCTGGAGGGGAAATGGTTCCCAGCAGGGTCAGGTGGGGATGGAGGCTCGGCCATCCCTCCTCTTGCACCCCACACAAGTGGGTTCACAGTAATGCCCCTTGTGTGGTGCGAAGGCTGATGGCACCCAGGAGAGGACTGTGGGTGCAGTTTCCTCGCCCATGTCCTACTGGGTGTGCTTGTCTCTTCCTCTGAGCCAGGGGAACGGAGCTCCCCCTGCTCTGGCAGGATGGAAACCAGGAACAAGCAATAGGCTCAAGAAAGCAGCTATATGGAGATGAGAAACAGAGCCATGCTGGCCCCTGCCTGTCTCACAGCAGACACAGACATTCCTGGCCATGGACATTCCTGGCCATGGACATTCCTGGCCATGGACATTCCTGGCCTTAGACATTCCTGGCCAGCTGACAGGCAGCATAAGTGCTTTATTGATTCCTGCATTCAGTTCAGGAGAGATTTAATTGGAATGCGGAGGTTCCTCACCCCAGTGTCAGCCCCTCAGCAGGGATGCTGCTGCGCAAAGCAGCCAAGGTTGTGCCATTCCTCTTCCAAACTTGAAGAGGTCTTCTGCTGGGAATACACACGTGGAAAACAGATCTCTCTCCCAGCAAGGGACGTGCTCGCAGGCATTATCCATGCACTGAGCAGTGGAGCATGCAAAGCTGTATGTGTGCCATAAAAATGGGATCGTTGGATGCAAGAGAAGAGCTGGGACCTGGCAGCAGGCTTTGGGTACCAGGAACTCCAGGGCTCGCTCAGGCTCTGCCTATGAGAGTTCTCTCTTATTTCTCTGACATGACACAGATGCAGAAGAGCCTGAGAAGACCCCGGTACCGAGTCCTCCTGGGCACCCAGGTCCTGGCTAAATTATGCCCTGGCAATGACTCTGCTTGGGGTTGGCAATGTTAAAACCCAAGTCATGGTGCCGGCATGACCTGCCTGCCTTCGGGACCCTGGGAGTCCGAGCTCCAGCAGTATGGAATGTCCTCCAAGGTAGAAATACGCCCTACTTCTGCCCTGAAGGAAGCAGGACACACTTCCCAATGGCCAGGCTGGACACAGGGAGCATCTGTGTGCCCCCTGAACAAACTCCATCCTCCTTGACAGCATTTCCCAATGCGCATTTGGGCACCTGCTCCATGGGAATTTGGCCCTGGGGCTCTGGAGGGATAAGGAGGGAGCTGGTTTGCTGATACCCTGTTTGCACAGGGAGCAGGTGCTCAGCAGGGAATGACTGACTCCTTCCCAGCCTGGAGAGCCACCAGTTGGTCTTTCAGCTCTTTGAAACAGTCAGAGCTTAACAAATAGCCCCCTGGTAGTGGGGTGCAGTGGTGGGCCCTGCTTCTTCCCACTCCATCCATTAACACACTCAGGGAAGCTGCAGCCATTCCTCCATAGCCCATAAAGACAACAAGGAATTCCATCTGCTGGAGGGAGCCGTGCTGGGAGGGCAAAGAAAGGCTCCAAAAGGCAGCATAACCAGGTCCTTTTGTACCAGCTCTTCACAGAGAACATCACACAGGACCTCATGGGATGCTTCTTCTCTCGGCAGGTCACATCCTTCCATCTCCCATGTCCACAGGGAAGGCTGTGGTGCAGGGATAAAGAACTAGAGGGATTTAAGGCTGACATTCCCTGCTTCCCGCAAGAAAAGGCAGACAGCTTGCAGGTTGATAGCACTGAACGAGCATGTCAGAGCCTGGCAGGCCCTCTGCTCGCTGGACCATGTCTGAGGGCTTGGAAGCAGCTGAGCCCTTCCCAGCAGGAAAGGAGCTGCTTGTGGGAGAAGAATGAACTGAACTGGCAAATGCTGTCACTAAAGGTAGCCTCAGCCATGGGGGAAACTGCACTTCCAAGTGGCTGGAGTTTCCAGGAGGGTTGAATGCAGAAGGAACAGTTTTGGGGGCCCTGGCTGGGGAGAGAAGTTCAGGAATGCACCTTAATTCGAAAGCTGTAGCCTGGCCACAGGGCTTGGCTGGCAGAGCTGCTCTCCAAGGGTGTGATATTTCCATAGCTCCTTCCTTCAGCACTAAGCAAGGATCTCCTGGCAGCTTGCATGGCTGAGCTCTCAACCCTTGCCCCACTGTAAGAGCTCAAGGCTGAAGCTGCAAATTAAGAGCAGCTTCAAAAGACGAACAGAAAGGAGAAGGACAGTGGCAGAGGACACATCTCCCGGGGTTGTGCCTTGATCCTAGAGGTGCCAGGCAGGACATTCCCTTTACTCACCCCACCACCCTCAATCAGCAGCCCAGTGGGATGGACGCAAACCTTCACCCTTCTCCTTCTCCCTCCCCACCCCATCCACAGTCATGATGTTGAAGTCAACATAAGGGGCAGGAGGGTGGTTTCCTCCTCCTCATGCCAGCAGCAGCTGTGTTGACAATGAAAAGCCAGGGAGGAACCAGCCCACAGGCGCAATGTGTGAAGGGTTTTTTTGTCTCTCTCTTAAATAAAACCCCATTAATAATGAGCAAAGTGTTCAATGAGAGGCTGGAAGGAGTTCTCGGTGTTAAGAGGGGATTACGGGTAATCTTCGTCGCTCATTCCTCCTTGCTGTGCAGTGGCAGCTCTGATCTGCTCTTGCCAGAAGGGCCCAAGGTGGAGGCAGGACTGTGGCTCAGCCCAAGGAGGGTCCCTGTGGGAAGGAAACAAGACATGGTTTAAGCATGTTCAGTTTGGAAGCAGCCTGGAATTCACATTGGAAAATCATGGTTTCATCTTCACTAATCAGGGCTTCCCCTTCGAGCGGGGCTGCAATTTGTGCTGATATGAGAACAAGAGCAGCTTTTCATCCCAGCACGCAGCCCTAATCCAAATTGGCCAGGCAGATCCTCTGCCTGTTTGCAGTGTGCGATGTGCTCCGGCAGCCACTGCAGCTGGGATGAAGCTGATGCTAAACCAGAGGTCTTACACCATACGGGTCCCTGACAAACCAGACAGGGGATGTGCCATCCTCAGCATCTCTGGAGTAAACATGCGTGAAGAAGGCTCAATGCAAGGCATGTTCCCTGCTATCTTGCCTGCAATGGGGCAGGAACAGCCCCTGCCACCATCGCACCCTCCATGCCCTCTCCCAGGGCACCAGCAGGTTCCCTGGCTTCCAGATGAGCCTAAGCAGAATCAAACACTTGGATTTGGTACCTCAAGGCCCTGCAAGATGCTGACCCCCTACAGCCAGCTGGAAAACAGGAATTACATCTTCTGCACCTGCCCTCAGCCAGGCTGGCACTAAGGAAGAGCCACAATGGCCCAAGGAGCCAAAAGCAGTGTGGAATCTCTTGGCAGAGTGGTTGGATTTTAGAAAGCCATGACCTCATTGTGCATCGCCTGGGAGGGGGGGGGAAGCATCCTCATGGCTTAAAATCAGGGCTCCAAATTGTTCACTCGGCTCTGGGAGCAGGAAAGTGACTTCCCTGGCTTTGTGTTCCTGTGAAGCTGCGCTTCCTTCTCCTCTCATACTGCTTTTACACTGGTTTGACACCACTGATTTCAGTGTAGCTGCTCCTAATCTGCAGCAGTGAAAGGAAAGGCAGGTTCAGATCTGCTGCGCTAGATCTCGCTGGATGATCTGCTGACTTCAACAGCCCCTTCTCTCTCTCAGGGGTTACTAAAAGGGTGTTTCTAGACCATAGTCTTGACACCCCCCCCCAACAGCTGATTTCTCCCCTGCCTCCATTCCCAGTCCAGCCTTGCCGAATGCTTCCCTCCTGCCCCACAGCCCTCCACCCAGCTCCCAGGGAGGTTGCTTGCTCTCCTCCAGCTCCGCGAGGCCTTCCCAACTGCCCCATGCTCTACACCATGAAGAAACCTCAGGCACTTTTCCTGCTTTGCCTCCCTCAAGGTCACAGGTTTCCAAGGGGACTTGGGCACCAAGTGCAGCGCGATGTGCATTCCCTTTTGCCACCCTCAAGCTTCTTCCCTGATGCTCTCTGCTGTTGGGGGTTAATTCATCTCTTTAGAAAGGCCTCCTCAAGCTAAGCTGGGCAAATCATCAGTGATCGCTCCTAAAAGAAATGTAGCTCCTAAAAATACCCAGGAAAGCCATCCATGCTGGGATTTAATGTACAGCTGTACTCAGAAAAGGGCAAAGTGCCGGGCCGGAGACTGTTTTGTCTCCCACCTCTCCGTCATGTCCTCCCTGTGTTCCAGCAAATTCATCAGGCATGACTCACAGACCTTCCCTGTCACATTCCCATCTGCTGGCTGCCCCTTCCTAAAATTAGACCCCACTCTTGTTGGTGTTGGTCACAGGGGGAAGGTGAGGAGCTGAAGATCCACGTCTCTTCCTTGTGCCGCAGCAGGGAGCTGAGCCCAGACGGGGCTGGTGTTCAGGCTGAGGAGCATGCTCCATCTCCCCTGCTCAGCTTGTTCTTGGCCCTGCTGCTGCAGGAGGATGGTGAATGCTCCCATCTTCCAAGAGCCTCGTTTCATGAAGGCCAGCCCCTGAGAGATGAGAATGCTCTGGCTCAATACTGACTTAATCTCCAGAGAGGAAGGACACCTCCCCTATTAAATCCTAGAGGCCACAACTGCTTGCTGCTCATCCTCCAGTCCCAAATCCATGTGAACTTGGCCATGCACCTTTCAGTGATCTTTTTTGCTCACTCACTAGAACCAGCCTGGCTCTGATCATCCAAAGGGTCACTGCTGGGTGTGGGTCTCCCATCTGCTAGAAAGAGGAGCTCCAAAGGGTCTGGGTGCTGGCTGGGGATGAGAGAAAGGAATGAGGTCATTGCCCTGCTGAGCATGGAGCAGCACTGACCTTGCTGGGGAATTCTGTGCTCCCATTATTCTGTTCCTGGGGGAACATTCACCAGGAGTGAAGTCACTGCTTAGGAGACACTGACACTACAGAATATTTTCAGCCACATTCCGGTGGCTGGGACCCACTATAAATCCAACAAGTGTTACTGGAGACGCACACGTGCATCCTGCAGCCCCAGCAGAGCAGCTTTGTGCAGCGCTTACAAAGCAATGAGGGCATTATTATTTGATAGAAGTCAGAAGAAATTATTCCTGCTCACCCTGCTCAACCCTCTGAGGGTAGTCAGGGCCTCAGCAGTCTCGTTGGGCCTTTGGGTTCGGGGCAATGTGAATTAAATGTGATCAGAGGAGAGGGAACAGGAGTCCAACCTGCTGCACTGAGCACTGGAAGGACCCTGCCAAGGCCATGAGGTAAAACCTTCCCCCTGAGATGCCAGAAAAGGCTTTACCCCAGCAGCTCCCTTGGGAAACAGCTGGCAGCTACACAGGTCCAGCTTGCAGCTGGAAACTAGGGCATGCTCTGGAGTGAGGAATAAACAGGAGCCTCAAGCTATTGCTTTCATGGCCTGCCCTTTTCCCATGACAATGGCCCATCGGTGCTGTAGCTGCGTTCTGTCCCGCTCACTGTGAGCGGTGGTTGCTGGATGTTCTCAGACTGCTGAGAGACAGCGGATCAAGCACAAACCGTGTATCAAAACTCTTCTGTCAAAGAGGGAAAAGCAAAGGAAACACTGCTATTTACTACTCCTGAATCCCAAGCCTCCGGAGCGCTCATCAAAGCATTCCCTTCCCAGACTTGCAAGGCAGATTTTGCATTTCCTCCCAGCTGTCACTGCCAGGCTGCAATAGGAAACAGCAGAGAGAACGTGGTACGTGGCTGGGAAGGGGGAGATGAATGAGCTGCTCCGTGCTCTGCTCTGCTGACAAAACTCTTTCCGAGGGTTAGTTCTTTCACACATGCCTAACGCAACTCATATGATCCACAGAGAGCTCCTAGAACACCTCACTGGTAGTTAAGACTGCACTTCCAGATCCATATCCAGCTGCAGGAAGAACCCTGAGCCAAGTCCTTTCCCATTCCCTTCCCTGCCCTTGCTCCATCTCCTGCTGCTGTGACTTTGCCTGTGTAAAGGCTTTGCTCTCCCTCCTTGCAGACAGCCCATCAGCTCCAGTAAATGTCACAGTCAAACACCTGAAAGCCAACTCAGCCGTTGTGACTTGGGATGTTCTGGAAGATGAAGTTGTCATTGGATTTGCAATTTCCCAGCAGGTATGGTGCCTCCAGTTACCCAGGTTCTGTCACATCCATCTTCACCCCAGGTACCCTCAGTTTCCAAGTTCTTTTGCTGCAGTTTAAGCCCATTCCTTCTTGTCCTGTCCCTCGTGGTCTGGGAGGGGACGTGACTCCCTGTCCTCTTTGCAGCAGCGCTTCATGTGTTGGTAGCTGCAGAGAGGAATGGGTCTGATGGCCTTCAGGTCCGTGGTGGACAGGGCAGGAAGCAGTGGTCTTACAGCAGCAGTGCACAGGGGAGGCCTCTCCACCACTCTCTGCTCTCCTCTCTCGGCTTCCAGAAGAAGGACGTGCGGATGCTGCGCTTCATCCAGGAGGTGAACACCACCACCCGCTCCTGTGCCCTCTGGGACCTAGAGGAGGACACCGAGTACATTGTGCATGTCCAGGCCATCAGCATCCAAGGCCAGAGCCCTGCCAGTGAGCCAGTCCTCTTCAAGACCCCCAGGGAAGCTGAGAAACTAGCCTCTAAAAATAAAGGCAAGTGTGGGTGAGTTCCTGTGTGGCCCCTGGGATGCCCAGGCAGAGCAGGGCTCTGCAGAGAGGGAAGCAGTACCCTGTGCAGCGGGAATACCCAGGTTCAATACACAGGGTCCCCACGTGGACATGTGGGATGCTCCGAGTGTCCCCAGCAGACAAGGCTGACAGGGAGATGCTGCCAAAGGCTGCCTGTTCATTTCCCCCATTTCACATGAGGTTTAAAAGGCAAAGAGAGAGGAGGAGATTTCCAGACTGTGGATGCTGTGTCCCAGCATCCTTGCAAGCGGAGAATGCCAGGGGAAATTCCTGAGCAGCCTGTGAACTCCTGCAGAACTAGACCCCTGGATGGCACTGGGCACAGCACCATTGTGCTCACAGGGTATTCACTGAGCCTCACATGCTTGGATTGCAGGGGAAAACTTACCCAGAGATTCCCACTTGTCTTACCTTTCAAATACTCAGGCCAAATCAGAGCAAGCTGAGGGTGGCAGGGACCTCCTGAGATCACCTAATCCAAACCCTTGCTGTCCAGTGGGGTTTGGAACATCTCCATGGAGGAAATCAGGCACTTCCTCTGTGGCAACTCCTTCACTTGCTCTTCTTAAGCCAAAGCAGAAGGTTTTCTGGCAGCAAGAATCTCTACTACAGAAAGGGCTGGGACAGGAAGGGTGGGTGCCTGCCCCCTGAGGACCCAGCCTGCTGCGGGGCCCTTGGTGCTTCCTGGGATGCTGTGAATTCTTTACTCCTGCTGCTAAAATGATTTGGTGCCTGTAAGCACCAATTGCAGCTCATCTGAAAGCACTGAGAGAAGCACTGATCCCCTTTCCCGAGGCTGAGCTCTAATCTTAGTGCTTTGAAGCTGAGGAGGTGCATTACACCCTGCCAAAAGGCTCTGCTCGTTTCTGAATCCCACTGGAAAACCACGCCAGGCTCCACACTGCTGAGCTGCAGAGGAGCTGTTGAAGCATGTGAGGCTTCAGGACAGGCGCAGACAGCACCAACACACACCAGGGGCAGAACAGAGCTGCCACAGGGCCAGGTAACACGAGGATTTACCCCATAGCAGCTGCCCTGTGATAACTGCCTGTTGATCCCGTCTCTCTGCTCCTTCCTCACCCCATCTCCTGCAGGAGATGAACTTGCAGCTGATGCACTGCAAGTTCAGATGAAGGAGAAGGAGGAAGGAGAGAAAGGAAAGGAAGGAGAGGACGGAAACTTGTGCTGTGGCATGACTGCGGGGTGAAGGCTTTCTCTCTGCTAGGCCCTGATGCACTGATGAGTTGACCTGGGCACTGGAGCAGCCTGAGCCCTGTGGTTGAGTTTCATGATCTCTCTTTCCCCTTGTGCAGATGAGGTGACAATGAAGGAGATGGCAAAGAAAAACCAGCAGCTGCGAGCAGGGGAAGTTCTCATCATTGTTGTGGTGTTGTTTATGTGGGCAGGTCAGTTGAATCCTTCTGTGGAACGCATGAAATGTCCTTAGGAAATATCCCTTGGTTTGCACGTGTAATCATGTAAGACCTGAAAATGAACCCTTCCTCTCACCAGCAGCACTGCACCTTCAGCTGTACTGAGCACCCCTCAGCATCACAAGTTGGGCAGTGCCACACGCAGGTGAATCAGTGGTCTGATGTAGTCCAGGGGGATGCAGATAACGGACCCAATGAACCAACTGCCTAATTCCCCATGGCTAATCCTGTAATCTCATATCATGCACTGATGATAACACCCTCAGCCATCCAACAGGCTGCCTCCAGCCCTCCAGTGATACACTGTAATGATCTGGCTGCTTTATGCCTCCAACTTTCATGCAAAAGAGAAATGTAAGAGTCTCACTCTCAACCCCCACTGCTATGCACACTAGAACCCACTTCAGAAGCAATTAAAATAATGGGAGCATTGAAAGAACAAATGGCCCCAAACATCAGAACACCAATAAACCAGGCCCTCTCAGCAGCCACTATCAAAACACAAAGATTAGTATTTAATAGGAAGAGGAGGGATGCTACCAGAAACACATTAAGCGAAAGGAAGGAGAAGTCTGTGTAAGTGTGGGAGGAGGAAGGAACAGCATAAATTGAAAGCTGCTGTCCCAAAGGGTGTTTTGGAACCAAACTCTTGGCAATCTTTTGAAATTCCACTCTAGTCCTCCTTATGCCTTGCAGCCATTAATCCTTTAATCCAAGCAGAGGCTCTGCTGCTGGATGGACACTGCAGGCTGTGATTTGATAAGCAGCTGAGAGCACCCAGTGCTATGGAAGGAGAGGTAAAACCATCTTAGGGCTGCTCTGCTGTGGGATGTGATGGGCATAGCGAGGCACAAACCTTAACCCACTGGAGCATCCTTCAACAGGAAGATCCCTCACTATGACTTTCTGTAATAGGTATGAATATATAAACTTCATTTCCAAAGAGAACCCAAAGAGTTTTCCAAGTTTGGGACCACTTTGCAATAGAACTTACAGCAATTGTAGAGAGGAAGCTCTCACTCCTATGTTTTAAGCTAGCAAATAGGGAGAGGAAAATGCCTCTGACTCCTGCTCCACCAGCTTAGCACGTCTGAAGTGGCCGTAGCCAGCCCTTCAGCTTGGTCAGTTTGGAAATTACACGCATGAGTTAATGGGAAATAAAGTTTGCACATGTCTGGTTTCTATTTCGAGCCCCAGCGTCCCCTGGCTGCCAGTCAGCTGCTGCTCCTGCTGCCACCTCAAGCAGTAATGAAACAGCATTTGCTCCCTGCGAGGCACAGAACACAGTGCTCCAGAGAAAATGAGCACCTGTGACTCAAGGAGATCGGCAGGAAGGGAAGTGAGCCCCGTGCTAAATCTCTGATCCATAAAAGACAGCCTGTGCCACTCAGCGTTGAGCCCTTTTTGTGCCAGTCAAGCCCCTTTCCTACCCACAGAGCGTATGAACCGATACACACAGGATTTTCCTCTGGCAGAAACCTGCCACAACAGCACTGAGGGGCTGACAGCTTTGGCAGCTTGTATTTCCCATGGTAGCATCACTATGCCCTCTAAAAGGGGGGGTCTGTCAATCCGCTGCTGGAGCCTGTCACAAGCCTGACTTGGCAGGGGCTGCACCAGTTTACTCCAACAGATAGGGCCCATTTGTACCAGATTCTGCTGAGATGAGATAACTCTGGGGAGAGAAGGGAAGAGGAAACCAGCCACTGATCAGAGACGTGTCCCAAAAGAGGGGGATGGAGGAATTACCTGTATCCTGTACCCTTCTGCAAGGTCCCTTACAAGCCAATCCAGGTGACATGATCAGATCCATGTATAACATTGGGTTTGCCCTGGCAAGTGCCCAGTTTACCACAAGTTATCTGCACTTCCAGAGACTGGGCAGCAATTATTGCTCAAGATGATAAGCAAATGAAAGCCTGAACTAAATTAAAAGGTTTCTAGAACCTCTTCTGTCTGTTCTTTTCAGCATTTATGGCAAGTTTTAGTTGTGCACGTTCAGATTTAAATGCCCTGCCAGTAAAACCGATCCTGAATAAGCACATGAAGCGACTGAATAACTCATTCATCTCCCACTGTAGCATCATCTAAAACTCAGATCAATGTCAGAACAAAGCATCTGCTAATACCACAGTTTCCCTTCTAGAGAGATGACTTACATTTAAAAAAGGAAAGTGGGTGGGTGGGGGATATCTCTACATCTGGTGGGCTCTTACATGTACAAAACCCAAACGGTTTTAACCTGAATGCATGATGATGATGTTTAAGCAAATGCAAACAGGACCCAGCGTGTGCCCAGGGCTCTGACCTGAGACAAGGCTCTTGTGCTGCACTTTTGGTAGTTTTCACAGCCCTTTGCTGCTCTGTGCCTCAGTTTTACCATCAGAAGCCGCAGAAGGTGGGACCGTGGCAGATGTTAACCTGCTCTGCCAGGACCAGCCATTTGTACACACACTTAACAAAGAGTTTGAACCACTGTGTTTACCTGGGGGCAGCTGCCATTACCACACATTCTAAAGCAGTTTGGGATGATCTGCTGAATGCTTTACAGATGTTTTGCTATCAGGGGCAGAAGCAGCATCTGCCTGGGTCTGTGCACCCTCCGTGTTTGGAATCTGCAGGCAGAGAAGTTACGTGGTCAAAATGTCACATGAAAGCTGCTAAGAAAGACATTTGCAGTCTCCTAATGTGGCATGGCTGCTCCTCTCCTCATGTGCCTCTGTGTGTGGGAGGAAATTTCCACTGGCAGCTCCTGCTGTCGTCACTGTTGCATATTTGCAGATGTTGTCCTGCGGCTCCAAGGGCCCTGGCTGCATCACACACAGGCAGGTACGGTACCTGCCCCTCATCCCCAGCCCCGGATCCTTCTCTTCACCCCAGGGGAGAAGGAGCAGAGGACACATCCTCACTAACCAGAGATTCCAGGAGCTCCTGTGTTTGCAAAGTAAAAATCCCATTTAACCACACAGTTAGTGGTGATTGCTATCAACACGTAGGGCTTGAAACACTCGTCCCATTTAATGACAGGGAAGTTGGAATAGAGTTAATCTTCTGTCCTTCTCACTAGTTCAGCATGGAATTAGGTCTCAAGAAGGAAACAGCCAGAGGGCTGACGAGCTGTGTTAGGAAATGATCCTTAGGAGCAGTTGTGAATGCTGCTGAGATCTCCACCAGAAGGCACAGAGCCGGCTGGCAAGCAAAGGATCTCTGATCTCTGCAGGCTCCAGGGGCTGAGCTCATTTGTGTGATCACTAATGCTTCTTCCTGTTAGGGGTGATCGCCCTGTTTTGCAGACAGTACGACATCATCAAAGACAATGAGCCAAATAACAGCAAGGAGAAGGTGAAGAACGCCTCAGAGAACAGCACCCCAGAGCACCAGAGCGGAGGGCTCCTGCGCAGCAAGGTGAGAGGCTGCTGGCACAGGACAGAGCATCAGCTTCTTGGCTAAATTACACCAAAAAGCATCCAAACAGCCTCCCTCCAGCTGGGATGCAGAAAGGAAACACCCCTTCACATCCACGCATGTCAGTACCACAGCTTCATTAGCGGTCGGAGCCTCCCAGACACACCAGGACACAGCACTTCACTCCCACTCCTGGATTAGTCTGTACATCCAGCAGGGAAAACAGATTTCAATCCATATTGCTGAAATCTGTGGAGGAAACATGCACTGAGCGATGCTGCAGTGCCTGAGCTGCTTGGGTCTGTAACCCTGCAGCAGGCCTTAGGTGCCATGGGGTAAAGAGCAACAGCTCTTAGAAGAATGGATCAGCAGGAGCATGGCTGCTTAAAGGAATGCCATCTCCATAATGTGAGCAGGCTCAAGCCTATCCTTTATACCAACGTACTTCAATTAGACTTTCTTGTGTTTCTATCCCCACCACTTCACATTTGCCAATTGAAATAGTCCACTCATTTATGCTCCTTCAGAAGCAGTGATGAACATGCAACCCTAAAACCTCCACATTGCATTTTCATCATCCTGAGGAGATGGGCACAAGAGC
This sequence comes from Psittacus erithacus, assembly GCA_009867235.2. Taxonomy (NCBI): domain Eukaryota; kingdom Metazoa; phylum Chordata; class Aves; order Psittaciformes; family Psittacidae; genus Psittacus; species Psittacus erithacus. Next base: position 15,706 of record WYDI02030572.1, read on the forward strand.
TTTTACAAACCCAAAACCTGACCAGCAGCACACTGCACTGATCTTTGACATGGGTTTTTTTCTCCTCTTTAGCAATTCTTATTCATTCTTTCTCCCTTTTTCTCCTCTTCTAGTTTCCAAAAAACAAGCCCTCAGTGAATATCATTGAAGCATGACAGCCTGCCATCTGATAGATGGACTCCATTCCTCACTCACTTCCTGCCTCTGAGCCTTGATGACTAGGGAGGTGAAATATTGTTGGAGCAGTTTGGAAAGAGACCTTAGTGATTGTCACTTGCTGGCATACACCTCCTTGTCTCTACTCTGCAAAACATCTGGCCAGAAAGAAAAAACACAACCAGAAACCCCAAAATTCAGATGGAAAAGCATCAGTGAGACAACTGCTGCCAGCGATCCCACCCGGAGTCATGAATCACCTGGGCTGGACAACTCACACACGTCTCTCCACCCTCACACTCCGAAGAGTTTCCCTGTCTTTGGAAGTACAAGGGTTTGTTGTATCTTTATTTTGGCTCACTGTCACTACGCCTTGACAGTACTGAGGTGAGCTCAGGCATCAGTCACTGTCACTCCAAGCGAGAAAGAAGAAAAGCTCATCACAGACACAATGAGCAACCAGATTGTGGCTGCTGTGTGCTCTTGGCTTGCTTTGTTCCGTGGATGTGTGTTGTGTAGCACGTCTTGCAGGCGGGGTTTTAAAACAAACCCAGAGAAAAGGCATATCCCACTTTTCATTCCCACTGCAGAGGCTTCCCTGGTGTTCTTCAGTTAAGCTGAAGCACGTCTCCACCATTGCTGTCCTTCCTATCTCGCACTGGTGCTCTTCATCTCAGACCATGAGGACACAGCGAGCGCTGGGGCACAGACCAACATGAGGAGACACCACCAGACACCAGAAGGATAATTTCAACCATTTTCTTCACGGTATTTTCAGCTGGGCCCAAGTCCACCCCCAGTGTGAGAGAAGGTCCATAAAAATGTAGCCAGTCAGCAAAAAACAAAAGACAAACCTCCTGATACCGGTTGCTATGCAAAGGTCTCCAGTGGCAACAGCTATTTACTGCTAAAGGCTCTTGCCCAAGGGACCTTTTTCTGAGGGCTTAAGTACTTAAATTGCTTCTTTTAGTAGGGTTCCTGTGGGAAGGTCTGGTTCTCCTTACATGGCCTGTCTGCACTGTTTCTGTGACACTGTAATGCAGGGATCTGCTGGAGGCAGCCCTCCAGCAAAAGGTGGACAAGGAACGGGAAAGGGGCTGGAGTTCTCTTCTCTCTTATGAAGTGCTCCATGTTTGTAAGCTGACAGGATTCCCGGCACCGCTGGTGCTCCAGAAGCTGGTAGAGGCAAGTCCATCACATGGAAAAGATTTATTCTTTGTAGTGTGCCATGGGGTATCTGTATTTAATTACTCCACAAGACCACTCCATTTGCACTTAGGGGATGAGGCAAGAATCTACTTGTTCCATCAGATACCAGGTTGGCCTGAGTAGGGATGGAACCTCTTACAAAACTGCACTCAGATGAGCCTGGCTTCAAAGGCCCTGCAAAGAAACAGGCTGGCAGGAAGAGTTCAGCCATCTCTCCTCTTCCACTGGCACCAGCCTTTCCAAAAGAGTCAGTTTGAGAGAAAGGCGCTAGGAAGTCCGATGCAGATGTGGTGGTGAACAAGTGAGGGCTTCCCTGGTGCCAGTTACCAAAGGCAGGCCAACCCCAAAGGTCTCTTCAGTGGATCCTTTGCCAGAACATACTCCTCCATCACCAAGAGGGAGAGGTCACCACCTCCGATACAGACAGCAATAAGCATTTTATAATGTACAATAAAAGATTAAAGGCATCTCTTGTGTCCTTGTAACGACTGAATTAAGTCATTTCATCTTCGCCTGCTTTGAGCACACACACTGAAACAGGGGGACTTCCAATGTATGGCCTAGAGACTACAGCATTAAGTGTTCTCTCAGTGTCTGGGTGTAGAAAACCAGAACAGTTCAGAGTTCACTGTTTGCAGGACAAGGGGAGGGGGGGAAACTTGCTAGGTACAGCTGTAATGCTATTTATGTTGCAAGATTCTTCAGATATGTCTGTCCTCTCTGAAGGAAGAAATGCCATTTGGAATCCATACCCCTATAAAGGGAGATTCGGGACAGATGGTACAGCATGTGCAAAATGATAAGGGAGATGCTCACTCCTTGTTTGGTAGAGAAGAATTAGATGTTGGTGCAGAGCTGGGTGTTCAAAACACAGCGTGGCAGGAGGTTAGAGGTTATCATTATGGTCCATAACTGCAGGCTTTAAAAGGCAATAATGCTATTAGCGAGAAGAAACAAATGTAGGCTGGTAACAACTCATCAGAGAGGGACTCCAACCACCTAATTCTAGTGATTCTCTTAAAGGAAGTGTTTTTATCAACTCTGAATTGATGCAATAAGTCCACACTTTAGGAAAAACTGTTTCCTATTACAGAACAAAGCTCCTTAAGATCCTACTTTTCTGAGGGTCACAAACACCAAAGCTTTAACTGCTGCTTCAGCATCAACTTCCACCATAACCCATGAGTCAGGTACCATTAAGACTCTGGGCCTGTGTGAGCTTCAGCCTAAGCCCATCTTTGGCAGAGATACCTCATTCTTGTCAAAGGCTGCCAAAAGAGACTCCCAAGGTGGTTTACAGGCAATAAAGAGATGAAGGGAAAAACAAACAAGCCAGTGCTGAGCAAAGTGATGTTGGGCCACAGAAGGCAGCACCCTAAAGGCCACCCACATTTCCCCACTGATTTTGAGTGTTTGTTGGAAGCAGGAGCTGGGAAAGGGAGGTTTCAATAAGTACTAAAAGGCAGCAGCAGGAGTGGGCTGCACAACAGGGATCCCAGAGAGCAAGAACTGGTTCCCCACTGATCTCAAAAGCAAAGCAAAGCAAAGAAGCCTTCCAGCCGGCTTCCTCAGTGCCATTCCACCCGTGGGCACTAATCCCATCGATTTCCAAGAATCAGCTGACCAGGGACTATGGGCACATTAAGAAGCAAGAAGCTGCAAACAGAGCCCTTTGCCAGCATATGCAGTGCGTGTTTTAAGGCTTGCCTTCATCCTTCCAAGCACTGTAATATTATGCCTAAAAGTACCATTGAGCCAATATATTCCTCCCCCAGGAGTTTAATGAGAGGGAGCTGCAGGAGGTGGTGTGGAGCAAACAATTCTGCCCAGCATGTCCTTCCCCTTGCCAACACAGCACCAGCCCCTTCACAACCACCTCCCCCTGCACCGTTCTCCATCTCCTCCAAGGAAAATGAGAACAAGAGGCATTTTATTCCCCGACAGCTCAATAGCATCAGAGGAGGAAACACCTACACAACTACAGAAAGTGTTAGTATAATCTCAGCTGGTAATGGCTTTCTGGAGGAGATGCAAATGGAGAGGAACAGACTGCTAATGCCAGTATTTGCCAAAGACATTAAAGGTTACATCCCTCAAAAGCATATATCCCAGCTGCACATCCATTCTGCTGATAAAAATATGGCAATTCATTGATGGAGTAGTGAGACTCCACTTCTCAAGGAGCTGGAGATTGTACCATATGTCGCACCAAATGTAATTTCCCCCCATTTGCAGGAAAGCTTCCTAAAGGCACATTATAAGCTATTACTGGCTAGTCTGGAAGCAGAAGCCTTGCTGACCACATTTAATCAGCTTTCTAGCATTTGTTAAAAAGCTGGAGCATCAACATGCTTGTTATGCTGAAATATCTTCTTTTCCTCCATAAATCTGGGGTCTATTAAATCATCTGATGACTTGATAGATTCAAATGATTACGTTCATCGTTGTTGGTGCTTTAGCTCACACATCTCAAGGAGTGTGAGCTGGATTCTGTCAGCTCATGCATCAGCATCAATTTGAACTCACTTCCAAGTGAAGACTCTTTATTATTAGCAACAGAGCCAGGAAAGACACAGCTTGAATATTAGATCCCAGATGGAGTCAAAGTTGGCAGGCAGAAAAGCCAGCTTTCTGCTTCCAATCTGAACACACTCAGTGCAGAGCCATTGAGTGGTAATAAGGACAAAGCCCCACGATGCCATTTGACACTTTGCAGCACATTGTTGTCCTGTTTAACTGACAAAAATCCCCACACAGTGCCACCAACTGCTAACTAGAGCCTATTTATACCATCCAGACCTGTTTTGCAGAGGATACAGCCAGCACATTACTAGACATCCTCTCAAACCAGAGGAATATTATCAGCTTCCACTATTTCACACTTCAGGACACAGTTTCTTCCTCCTGTTCAGAGTTCCCTCACAGCACAAACACAGGGGAGAGTTGGTTAGCTTTGAGAGAATGGCAGTAGCATAATTTTAGTCTCATTGTTTCTAGCTGCTGGTTTAGGCTGTGATAGTGATGGATGCTGTTATATTTTTAATTGTAAGACATTTCATCCCAGAGCTCACGCAGAGCTTGCACAAAACAGAGCTGATATTGCTGGATTCTACTACAGCAAAGATCATAAACAGCCTTTGGCTACACTCAGGCAGAAAACGTGCAGTACATCCTTTCACAAAGGCTTAATACACAATCTCCCCCTTCCCATGCAGTATCTCATCTCCACCATTCAGCCTATACAAATCACAGTTGCAATGTCATAGAATGAAATCTTCAGCAACGAGACTGCCCAAAGCTTAAAGCCTTTGCAAAGAGCTGCTCCACAGCAGTGTTCATTCATGTGAGAGATTTACATTCACAAAGATCACAAAACAAAAGACCTTCTGGAGGAGGTACCAGCTTCTGCCCGAGGTCCTGCAGCACAAGAGAGCTGGTCTGGGCCACAGCACACGTAGACACCAGCATCTTGCTGTCCCAGTAAGGTGCTGCTGTTCAGAGTAATTGCATTTGCTCAGCATGGCTGAACTGGCAGCAGAAGGCATGCCTTAAGAGGAGGCTAATATAAATATACCATCCTGAGTGCTGTGCATCTCTAGTAATAATCTCATAAAGAGCTATATAACAAAATCAAGACAGCCAGCATGGAAATCTCCAGATGCTTAAAGGCAACACCTCAGCATGTACAGCAAAGAGAGCAGATTGCCTATGGCCTTCCTGCTGCTCTGCTCCTCTTCTTTTCCATCACTGCTGATCAGCAGTGCCCATCGATCACTGGTTGAGACAGAGCTGTGCTGTCCCAGCAGCGTGTTGAGTTACTTCTGGGCCTTCCAAGAGCCAGTCTGTTAGTGGTTTAATACTAGATAATAAACTCTCCAGCAGGCAAGCTCATCTGATTTGCAAGGGGAGGGAGAATAGGCTCTGCACTCAGACTCCTGCTGTCCCCTCTCACCTTCTCAAAGTGCCTGCAGCAAGGAGATCTGAAGCAAACATCTTCATTCCACACATTAGGAGGAGTTGGACTTTACAGACACAACGTTGGCACCAGATGAAACTGCCCTCAGAACAAGGAAATGATTCTTTTTTCAGAGAGGCCTCTTCAACTTATTGTGTGGGATTCACTGGTTTAAAAGACAACAGCCACTATGTGCTCATAACCCCACACTTGTCCACCAATGTTACCTTCTCTTTCACTACCAGGCGCTCTGCAAACAAAGCCTCCTGTGGTAGAAGTCACTACACCAGCATTAAGGACATGATATTAACTAGGAAAGATCAGTTATTGACAACAAAGCCCCAACAATGGGCATGCACCAATCCACAGCGTTACAACCCATCAGAAAAGAGACATTCCTGCCTGCTGGAATTGCTGTGTATGGATTACTTTGCTAATGGAGACAGCATTATTGAGGAGTTAGTGCACTCAGGCAATACCAGGCTCTGTTCCAAGCTTCACTGCTTACTTATCCTTTGGACAAATTACTTTTATTCTCTGTGCCTCAGACACTGCACATTCAGGACAGTGACAAACTTCACCTGCTTTTTAAAGCTATTTCCTCCTGTCCCGCTCTGTAAGGGCAAAGTAATAAAGGACATGAACCACAACACTGAAAAGCATTAGTATTGGACCTGCATTTTATTTCTTTAAAATCACATTAGCCAAAAGTATCATCAAAAAATTACTATGGTAAAAATATAGCACAATTTCCTCTATGAATAAACCTAGTCTGCTCTCTGAATTCCACCTATAAACACCTAAAAGGTTTATCAGGCCTGTGCAGAAAGAGCAGATCAACCTATGTCTCTGTTAAATAAATCCTCCGAAGAATCTGGAGTTCCTATGCTCTGTTAGGAAAGGAGATGGAGGCAGCACAGAGACCAGAAGCTGCTGTTAGACTGCATAGCTTAAAAGAACAAAAGGTCACAGTGTCCTGGGCAGCTCCAGGAAGCGGGAAGTGCAAGAGGAGAGCCTCACAATAACACAGCAGGAAAGGAAGCTCCATCCAGCAGGTGCAGAATAAACCTAAGGTAAAAATGTTGCAGGAGATTCTCCAAGACAAATTACAAATGAAATAAGTAAAACCAATCAAAACAAACTTCAGGTCCGGAAAGAACAACAGAACAAGACAAGGCAAAACCAAACCAGGTAAAGCAACAGCTAGAAACTACCGCAAGTCTGTTCAATGGAGAGGGACAGCAGCCACAAGCTGGTTTCACAGTTTAAAACTGTCATGTTATCCAGAGGAGTCCAACTCACTGTAGCAGATTCAATGCCAAGGTTTGGGACCAAGCTTTAAAGCAGTCTTTCCCCTCCGAAGCATATTTTCCAGCGTCCATCACTGAAATATTACATCCTCACATGCACTGTGCAGTCTTGAACACCAACTACATTTGTTACTTACTCTGTGAGGAGGTTGTTTCCTATTCAAAGAAACCACTGATGCCAAATTCCTACACAACCAGATCACATTTAAATTGCATTTCAAAACCAGTTCCAAATGCTTTTAACACATAGAAACTTCCACTGGCCTTAATAAAACAACTTCTCAAGGTAGAAACCATTCAAATCCAGACCCATTAACAACAACTCTAAATGCAGAACAAGAACCAGCACAGTCCCTCAGCAGCAAAATAAAGCATGACAAGGCTGTGACAGGGCAACACTGGAAGTGGTCAGGAATGCTCTGGAAATAGTGGTGTTTGCCAACCTCTTGCTCACCCTCTGTGCAAGGCTGTACCTTTGGGTAGGTTTCTTGATGGACCATGGGTCGTTTCTGCAAAAGGTAAGTAAAACAGTTAAACACAAACAACAGAAGCATAAAGAGATGCTGGAAGAGCATCCTCTCTGACAAAGCATACCCCTTTCTTTGGGGCTTGCAGCTGGTATCTAATGTTCTTTTTAGGAGGTTTTAGATGGGAAACCACATTCTAAGCAAGCACCTTGGTAAGTAACAACATGAAAGTTTAAAGACTGTCCTTTGAACTGCCCTGTGCTTTAATACTTCCTCTGCAAAGCTCTTCCTCCCTGGCCCAGCGCAGAAGGCTGAAGGCTCAACTACACAGCAACCTAAGCAGCAGCAAGTTGCTCTCACCAAGTGTTACACATGTTAAACACTCATTTGCTCCATCTAAGCACATTCTGATTTAACAAGACAAAACCCCACAAACTTTAAGCAGTTCTAGAGCAACAAGATTAAAAACCAAATTACATTTCAAGGAGCTCCGTTATCTCCAGGCCTCAGAGTGTTACAAAGCTTTTCCACATCATTAGAGGCTGCTCTGCTCCTCCTGCATTTTGAAAAGCAACAACTCTGCTACCTTCTTGCTTTGTCATTCATGCACAAGCAACAGCATCACTCAGGAAATGGCATTTCTAAACTGCAGACCCATCTGAAGGAGCACAAACTGCAAAACCACTCTCAGAACAGTTGCTTTGGAGAAGGAGCATCTGGCTGGCACAGGGCAGGCACATCCACAACACAGAGCTTTATTTCTACAGCAGTTGCTCAGCAAGAGCAGCCGCTGATCAGACAGGTCTCAAGCCAGCAAAGCAACTTGTTCATGCCAACAACTGGGGAGAGATACCTGGATTACACCCCACATCTACTAACTATGAATTCAGAAAAGCTGTGTCCTGCCTGGATCACACAGGCTGCTCTGAAGAGGCCTTTAGAGTTACATGGGTCACACAGCAACCAACCTTTACTCACGGCTCAAGCACTCAAAGAGTCTTACAGCTCTGTGTACACAAAACGAGCACCTCTACCCAAAAGAGCAGCTCTGGAGGCCTCACACAGTGAACCTTTGGTAAGAGATGGTTCAGCAGAATGCAAGAATCCTTGAATTTATAGCATAAAATATTAAACAACCAGTAACTCCAACCTCACCGGTGTGTTCTCCCATCTGCTCACCCAGAACAGGTACTACAGCTCAGGGAAAGGCAGCTTCCCTGGAATACTGCCCTTGCTGAAGTCCACTGCCTCCGGGTGCTCTCAGTGCAGAACAGGGTGTGTGTCCTTGCCCGGTCACAACTCAATGATTTTTCCATGTGATGAATGGAATCATGGTTCTGTGTAACGCTGCTTCCTTCCCAGGAAACAGCCATTTGGGCAAATCCAGGTCTCCTTCATAAGCTGCAGTTCTCAGCTTTTATTTACCCAAAGGAATAACTTCTTGTCAAAAGAAAAATAAAGAGATACTTCTGGAAGAGATTCCAAAGTCTTCTTGAGAAACCCATGGCTTTGGGCTGCGTTGTTTAGGAGGGAAGCACTCCGGGGCAGCTAACAGAGGACAAACTTTCCCTGTCACGCACCAGTTCACAGTGTCTGCAATGAGCTGATGTAAGATGTGACTAGGAGAAATCACAACTTTCCACATATTCCCAGCCTTCCCACATGCCATCCCCCTCCTCATCTCTGAGTCACAGCTGAAGTGGGTGCACCCTTCACCCCTGCAACTGAGGGAAGATAAGAAGTTGTGCAAACCACCAACATGACTCACAAGGACTTCACACCAGTAAGAAGCTTGAGCTCCTCTATGAGAAGGAAAGTCCCAGGAGCAGACCAATGCTGTTAAATACTTGGAGAGCCTTTATCTCAGTGCCTCAGGTAACGCTCTTACCCAGAGCTGTGAGAGTAAGAATCATTATGGCCATTACACATGAGAAAAGCAGACAATGACACCCTGGATAAACATGTAACAGACCTTAAAGCATTTTGGTTTCTTTCTCCTGAGGAACAGTGCATCCCACATCCTTCCACAACAGCTGAGACCAAACTACAGATTTAGAAGATTTCCAAGCAAGTTCCACTCTCATTTAGAAACTGGGAGCTGTGATTATCTCAGCAAAAGCACCTGCAAACCAAAGCCACGGGGTTCATCACTAGAGAGGCCCCTGGACCTTCAACTAGGGAGCACCTCACTCTATAAGCACCTAAAATCCTCCCACCACTTCCCACACCAGAAGCTTCCCTCCTTTATCAGTTCCTACCCCACCCTTATCCCAAATCCCATCCAACATCCCCCTGAAATTTAGAGTTTGTAGGTGGACTTCATTTGCTTTGAAGTGAAATATCCCCCCTGGGCTCAGCCATAAATGCAATTCCTCCCCTGTCAGCACAGCTCAAGTCCTGTACCTTCCCTGCACACTGTCCATTCCAGCAAAAGGAACTTAGGCAGGTAAAAACTCTTTTAAGATGAACGATTCTCCTCAGCCAGCTCAGTCCCAATCAGCAGAGCAAACTCTATCCAGGCAGAGTCTGCTAGCACAGTGTTCATTTGTGTTTCACAGATTTCTTTCTCCATATGTTCTCTCATACCATTCTCCCTTTCCACCTCTTTAAACCTTGTGTGTTTGTGTTTTAAAAACACTGATCTCTGTTATTACACCAAGGCCAGATGGTCTGTGACTCTTTATAAGGCATTTCCTCTTCCCCCTTTGATTCAAGAGGGATCCAAGAAAATTATTTATCAGTTTGTAAGCGTCATAAACCTCCATCAAACCAACCAAGCCTCGAGGAGAGCTGCTGGCAGAAACACTTGGGGAAAGCAGTGGCTGAAGGCCAGGCAGGAGCTTGCTCAGCTTCCCATGCCCCCGGGGGTGCACTCAAGAGCGCTCCTGCTTCAAACAACAGAATACCTCGTCTGAGCAGCAGGTGGGGCAAGCACCGTCCCACAGGCACAGCTGCGGTGTCAGTGGCCTGCGAAAGCAGATCTCAAGAGATCTCCTCCAGAGGAGGCCATGAGGATGCTCAGCGGCTGGAGCACCTCCCGTATGGGGCCAGGCTGAGAACATTGGGGCTGTTCAGTCTGGAGAAGAGAAGCTGCATGGAGACCTCAGAGTAGCTTCCAGTGTCTGAAGGGGGCTACAAGGATGCTGGGGAGGGACTCTTCATCAGGGACTGTAGCAATAGGACAAGGGGTGATGTGTTCAGACTGAAACAGGATTGGATATAAGGAAGAAGTTCTTTCCTGTGAGGGTGCTGAGGCGCTGGCACTGGGTGCCCAGAGAAGCTGTGGCTGCCCCATCCCTGGCAGTGTTCAAGGCCAGGTTGTACAGAGCCTTGGGTGACATGGTCTAGTGGAAGGTGTCCCTGCTTGTGGCAGGGATTTGGAACTGGGTAATGTTAAGGTCCTTTCCAACCCAAACCACTCTATGATTCGAAATATAGATATTTGGGTGAAAAGCAAGAGACAGTTAAGAGAGGGAAATGCTTTTTCTGTTCAGTTTGTCCTTCCCCTGCCCATTTAAAAATAGGCCTATCCAGCTACAAACACTGCTGAGAGCAAAGTGTGAATACACAGTGCCAGGAGACACAGTTACAAAAGCAGGAGCTTTGTGAGTTCTGCAGTCTGATACAGAACCAGCCAGAATTGCCGAGGAGAATCTCATCAAGAAGGGTATGATTCCATTTACTGCTGGATAAAGGGCAATAATGAAGTGTGAAGCTAGCAAATGGTCAGCTGGCAGAAAGCTTTTGTGGTCAATTATCAGTTCCAGCCATGCATTTACAAGCAGATGCTCAAATCTCATCTCATTTTTCCAGCTGCTCCAACGCAGCCTCAGCAGCACTTAGATTCCTATGGGAAGCTGTAAATAAATCTATTAGATTAAGTCTCATCTAAAACCAGAGAGGAAGCCCAGCCAGAACCACGGGTTATCTCCCAACTCGCTGGATGTGAAAAGTTTACTCTCAATACAAAAGGATTTCTTCCCACTAGTTGATGTTCAAACACTGCCCATGTGCCTGCAGCTTTTAGCACGCGATTGCCCAACACATATAAGCAAGCTGTACTTACAGAGAAGTGCAAGGTGCCATGCAGGTAAGTGGAAAGACAAAACCTCTGCTGTAGCCAGCCTACAATTCATCCAGACAACATATAAGCAAGGAGCAAGAGACAGGATACAGGAACAGATTACATGGAAGAGAGGATAGAAAGTCAAGCACTGCCATAATACACACACCAGGAGATGTGCAATACAAAACAGAACTAAAGGTTTGTAGCAACATATTAGTTACTGCTTCCCAAAGGGAATTCCGTTGCTGACTCTGAAACCTGCTCATTTTCCTTTAGAACTTTCTTGGGATCATTTTGCCTCTGCATCTCCCATGCAAGACACTGCTGCAGATCTAGGTGCCCAGAAGTGCCACACAGGGTCACAGTCAGCCCACTGAGGAGGTGTTCCAGTGGCAACTGGGAAAGCCTATGCTGTCTGTTGGGCTGAATTCCAAGCCTACAGCTATTTGGAATAAGAGGTTTGCACTAATAAGAAAATCAAATTGTGTGCATCACAGACAACGTTCTTCCCCAGCAAAGCAGATCCCTGTTCCACTCTGCAGCCTCCTGCATTTGGAGCTTGATTTTCTGTGACTCACAACATAAGTCTTGCATTTTTAATTTGAAAGAAAGAGAAAACAGGCCATTTAAGCTCCCCTTGCACAGTCCCCTCTGCATTACTTATGCTGTATTCATACTCTGGAAAGCAGCCCTGTGGCTATGCAGCTGCTCGTGCTGCCCAGATAAGTGCAGGCTCCACGTACCCAGCCACAAAACTGTCAGCTCCTTCTACCTCAAGAAATGACAATTACTGCACCCATGAACACTCAGAATAGCCACAGTGGGAGGCCAGCTCTGGAAGCTACCAGAACATCCCAGTTCTACCCATCAGCTCTTACCTGCTCTTTACAAATACCTTCCTTTCACCCTCTGCAGTTGACAGCTCTTGGATGAGACTGCTGGGAGAAGCAATGCTGAAGGATTCACCAGTAAATCCAAATCTCTGCACTTCAGCTAGAGATTCCCTGAGTTTGGGTTCATAGTTGTGAACTGATAAGAACAAGTTACCTCCCAACACAACTAGCCAGAGCTCAGCTCTGCTCTTCCAAGTAACACAGGCCTGTTTTGGGAGTATCCCTGATTTACTGCAACAAGCCCCTTGGGTGACATTTCCTATCTCTCCCAAACTATGAAACTCATCTGAGCCAGTCCTAGAAGAAGACTGATGGCTGAACAGGAGCTGGAAGTGGAGCAGTCTTTTATTTCCCTTTGAAAAACAAGTACATTCAAAATGTCAAAGCCTTCAAGCTCAGCGAGCCAGGGTATCTGCCCTCCACCCCTAGCACAGCCTTACCCATGCCATCTGGGGGTTACCTGTTGCAGGAGCTGCAGCTTTCTTCATATGGATGTGCACATTCTGGATATAAATGCTCAAGCTCTGCTTCCAAAATGCATGTCCATTGTTTCAGGCTTTAAAAATAAAAGATGGGGGGATTTTATAGACAATTTATCGAATTAGGTTACAGAAGACAGAGGGTAAGAAGCACCCTGCAGAGCTACTGCAGACATGAATTCTGATAGCTCTGTTCTGCGACTGCAAAAAAGGAAAGTATTTGAATAAAGCTGCAAAGATAAAACACTGAGAGCAAAGCAGGAGTGCCAGCTGAGTGACCAAGCACATGCTGCCTGACCAACAAGGCAGGAACCTGCAGTGAGTCCCCAGAAGCACCAGATTCTTCACATTACTTAAGGCCACACTGGGAGCAGCAACCACAGGGAAGAGCCAAAGTGACAAGTCCAGGCCCAGGAGCACCCGAGAGCAGAAGAAACCATCCCCGCGCGGTGCCCGGAGCTGCTTTACTGCTGCCACCTGCAGGAAACCACTGCAGGAGAGCAGCCAAGGAGTCTGCACAAACAGCTCCTTTTCCACCCTGCACACCACTGCACAGGACTCAGTTACCAACCTTCTTTCTCACTTGGACCAGTCCTATCTTCTTCCCTTCTCATAGCATCTTACAGGGGAAAATAGTAAGTATTCCCCTTCCTCCCCCATTTCAGTCCATCTGAATGAATAAGGAAAAGGAAACATAAAACCAGCCGCACACGACCAACCAAACTGGTTCCTAAGGAAACCACAGGGACATTTTTCAGGCTCTTAAGAAATTACCTTTCTTCCTCCTCCTGTGGCACAGGAATAACTTTGCCAGGCTTCTTCCCACTGGTTGTTTCTTCCTGCTCAATCTGGCCTCCATCTGTACCACCTGACTAGAAAGGTAAGAAAAAAAGGAATTAACACCCAATTAAAAAATCATTCCGTGTAAGTCTTGATTATACAATTATAAAATCCCACTTGGAAAACCTTCCCTTTCTGTGTAAAAAGGCACCTTTGTGTGCACATGGACACCACTGCAAATATCAAAGTGAAACGGAACTGAAAACATTTTAGCTACAAAAATTAAGATGTGTGTTTACTTCCATGCTGTTTGATGGCTTTTCAGCTTCTGTGGAATCCCCTTCATCACTCCCTGGAAAGCCCAATTTCCTTGAGAAACAGCTCTTGGTTGCTTTGGGAAGTTCTTGGCTCTCAGACCCAGAAGATGGTGTGGAACACATCAGCACCAGAGGTACTGAACCATCCTCAGCTGGATTGTGGTTGGCAGAGGGCACACATCTTCCCCCACCATCACCAAGGAAGTCAGGCAAGTGGCTGCTGGTAAAAGGAGTCTCCCTCAAGCTTTGCCAGCCATTGGACATCAACCCCTCCAACGAAGCTTCAACATCACAGCTATGAGCAGTTTTATCATTGCCGTTTGTTTCTAAAGCTTCATTTTCAGCTTCCTCCAAACAACTGTTCTCCAGAAGCTCATCCACATCACCAGCATCAATTGGGCTAAGATTCAGAAGCTCCTGGATGTCAAGGTCGAAGAGCATGGGAGTTACTTGGGTTGACTGCAGGAGGTTCTCATGCAAACCAGCACTTTCATTCAGAAGGCTGGGATAACCTTCAGAACTGACTGAAGAAGACTCTTGGGACAGAGGTTCATTTGGGTTCTCTGTGATCACACCTTCCCCGATGGCCGATGCCCCAATGCACCTGCTGCTCTCATCCTCTTCACTCTCTTCATCCTCATTTTGGCTCAGAGCTGTCTTTCTAGTTAGGTACTGCTCAGGTTCCACACAATCACCTGCCAAAATTTCCTGGATCTCTTCCTCTGTGAAATTGAAAGGAGAATTCCCTTCTTCACTATCTGACAGTTCCAACAAGGCATCATCTGGCTCACTACCGTCAAAGCATCTGCTGGTGTCTAAAGAAATGGCCACATCATCATATTTTGGTGCAGAAGAACTGGCAACAAGGTTGTTATGGCCAGCATCATCCAGAAAACAAGGGGATCCTTGAAAGCAGGCAGGGCCTAGGGAACAGAGCAGCAGTTTCCTTGCTGGGTCTGGAGTGCAACAGTCATGACTCAGCACGCAGGCTTTCTTTGTTGACTGCAGGGCCTGAACCTGCTCTGAGGAATCCAACAGCCTTTTGGCTCTGGGAACTGTACTATCAACAGTGGGCTTAAATTCCTGACAAAGACAAATGCCAGAGGAGTGAGGAGAATGGTTGTCCATGTTACGGCTGGCTCGTGTGTCTCGGTGACCCTGCACCTTCTGCTTACAGCTCTAGAAGCTCATTCTCAGGTTCATCTGATGCTGGTGCCCTTTGATCAGCCTTCAGAAATCAGCAGGAGTCAGCTCCAACCTGCCAGGAAAACCAACATCTTAAAGAAAAGAATCTCAAGTGTTTTCCAAAGCAGCAGTGATGTGAAGGGGGAAGCAAAGCCACCAGCTGAGGCACAATGTTAACTCACAATCTCCATTACCTCTACTCCAGACCATTTTAGGTCTTAACACCACACAATAACAACCAGTCCCTCATTCCCTGGGTGTTCTTACACACAAGGTTGTTTGGCTTTCTCAAGCAGGACTAACACAAGCCCTAATCACTAACACAGTCCCTGGCATCTCCTCCAAAGCTGCTGTAAATCAGCCACTCCAATACCAGCATTCACAGGTTACTTTCTTTACGACCTCACATTGAAAGTGCAGAGCACACTTGAGGTATTAAACACAGCTTCAGAGATGCTCCCAGGGCCCCCCTCAGTGATACCAAACAAATGAAGTCTTTTTTGGGGTTAGGAAAAACTGAGCAAGCAAAGTAACTGCCAGGGAGCTCCGAAGCCATTCAGCAGCTCTTAGTCACTACCTCGCTCATACACAGCGTGTTTTATGGTGAGAGATGAGAAGATAAAGAAGCTTCCTGTAAAATTCAATAGTTTAGAAGCATTCACAAACAAAACCTGTTTTCCTCCTAGGGAGGACTCACACTAACATCAATCTTTTGACTTGGATGCCCTGTGTTTGACTCTTACCCAGCAGGAGAATCTGGGCTAAGAAAAGGTATTTCCTGTCCTCTTTGACCAAAGGATTTAAAGGAAAATACCTCTTGCCTTTCCATTGCTTTGACTCACTGCTTCCAAAAAAAAAGGGGGGAATAAACCCCAGGGAGCTCTGCTGCTTCCTCGTCATTCTGCCCAACCTATAAAAATCAGCACTTTCAAGACAATGCTTTCACCACAGTGAAGGAAGAAAATGCCTTGGGAAACAGCTACACGCATACAAAACCTATGCAAGAACACACAGAGCCATGAGCGGCCCTCACAGGGCTTGTCTGGAGTTCTGCAATTTAGCTACAAATGCTTCAAAAGACAAACAGAAGTAAATTAAAGCTGGATTGGGTCCCAGAGTGCAGCAGGATCCAGCTCCTAACTGATAAGGACTTGAACCAAAATGCTTTAAGCCTTTTAGCTGGAACAAAAAGTACATCTGGGGATGTTTACACACTCAGCTTGCAGACAGAGAACTGGTTTCTCTACTGCTGTGACCTTCTCAAGTCACCTAAATGCAGCCTACTCTGGGGCTGTACTTTCAGTCCAACATCCGCTGATTCAGAAGCAGAACTCTGGGAACAGTGATCCATGAGCCCAGACAGAACTCCCTGCAATTCCCCACGGGTGGAATTCAGGGGCCGTTTTGAGGGTCTTTAAACGCTCAGTAACAGCTTTAACAGCCCTGAAACTATGTGAGACAAAGCTGCCCCTCTCACCCCACCCCTCACTCCAGCACTGGTGCTGGCACAGTCAGATCACACTGGAGCCAGCTCATCCCCACTGCTATGGATGTGCCCTTTTCCCAGGGGCTGCCAAAGGCTCCTTAGAAAGGGACATGTTTTATCACAGAACATTAGACTGGTTTTAAGGGTCCTTAAAGCTCCTCCAGCTCCAGCCCCTGCCACTGGCAGGGACCCCTTCCACTGGAGCAGCTTGCTCCAAGCCCCTGTGTCCAACCTGGCCTTGAACACTGCCAGGGATGG
>WYDI02030573.1:7187-17325 GCA_009867235.2 Psittacus erithacus
GCTGAACAGCCCCAACTTTCTCAGCCTATCTTCATATGGGAGGTGCTCCAGCCCCCTGATCATCCTCGTGGCCCTCCTCAAACAAACAAGCATCAGCAACGCTTGTTTGGTCACTCACTGGTGGTGGTGCTGCAGCCCCTGGTAGCATGCAATCACCTCCACACAATGGCTGCGGATGAGGGAATCAAGCCTTCCAAGCTGGGTCCTCTGGGCTACGCCCGGGGATGGTGCGTTTGGGGACTAACACGAACTGAACCCTGTGATTGTGGAGATCTCCTGGTGAAGCCCCTTGAGGAGTTACATCTACTCCGGCCCTTTGGGTAGAGGCGGCCACAACCCCAAAGCAGAGAATAAGCAACTGTTAGATCCTAAGTCCCAGAGCACCATCATACAACACAGCTTTGAAAATACTGGTCCTTCCCCACATACACGAGATGGGGAGGCTCCATTTTCATTTCTCTTTCAGAAGATCAGGGTTGGCTGATTGTAAAACTTCACTGCCTTTTCCCAGCATGCCAATAAATCAAAGTGGTGGGGGTATTTCTTGGAAGCCAGAAGCCAGCCGAGGTGATGGGAAGGACCTTACTGCTTTTCCGGAGGTAGTGAATGCTCAGTTACCATGCCCACAACACTGATGATAACATTTTCATTCAAGCTCCATTGTCTGTTCTGCCCCTGCATATTTGAAGAGTGAAGTCACTGTTATGGCCTCAGTTTTATCTCTTTCTGCTGAGAGCAGAACCTGAGCTGTTCAAAACCATATATGTACTCGTAAGTTCTGGCACTGACTGCTTTTGCTATGTAAAGGGATCCCTCTCAATATCATAGAATCACAGAATCATGGAATGGTTTGGGTTGGAAAGGACATTAAGATCATCCAGTTCCAACCCCCCTGCCATGGGCAGGGACGCCTCACACTAGACTATATTGCCCAAGGTTTTGTCCAGCCTGGCCCTGAACACTGCCAGGGATGGAGCATTCACAACTTCCTTGGGCAGCCTGTTCCAGTGCCTCACCATCCTCACAGTAAAGAACTTCCTCCTGATATCCAGCCTGAACCTCCACTGTTTAAGTTTGAACCCATTCCCCGTTGTCCTGTTGCTACAGTCCTTAATGAAGAGCCTCTCTCCAGCACCCTTGGAGCCCCTTTCAGATACTGGAAGCAGCTCTGAGGTCTCCATGCAGCTTCTCTTTTCCAGGCTGAACAGTATTTCTTTACATAGCCACGGCAAGCCTCCTGGCTGCCAGAAGCCCCTGCTCCCCACTCAGCAGGTACCAAGTACTCCTCTCCCTAACAGCAGCTCTAAAAGAACCCCAGGGATGTCCAGAGAGTGACCCAGAACATACAGCAGCACAGTCGGGCTCATACATCTGCATGAGCTGCTGCAAAGTCATCGGGGTCAGACACTGGGCATTACAAAGGGACATGAGCTGTCAGAAGAGGCCATTGCCAGGAACGCCTCCAGCTCCAGCCCCAATCTGCAAACTAGAGGACTTGCTTTTGTTAGAGCATATGGCCAAATCCCGAGTCCTACACGTGTTTTAATGCCAAGAGTGACTATTAGTTTGGCATTCTATGCAGCAAAGCAGCCAGCAGGAGTTTTGCCCAATGAAGAGGGGTGAAAGCAGGCTGCTCACCCCACTGCCTTTTGGCTTGTCTGCCTTTCCTGGCCACCATCGTGTCCCTGGATTAGTCCACCTCTTGCCATTCTTTGCTCTCACCAGTCCCTTCATCTGAGATAACATTTCTGTATCTGACTCTTCTACTGCAGGCTACCAGAGACTGCATTAAAAGTACTTTTAACCCAAAGCATTTGTCAATTGCAAACAATTCTTTGCATCAAATTCTAGGGAGGCTGATACTGTAATGTAATACAGTCACCTACTAGAGTATTTTTTCTATAGCTCCTTTACAAGTATTAGTACCTGGCCTATATTCTTTCTCTCATACTTAAGCTTCCAAAGTTACACCGATCAAAGCAACCTGCATTTATATACTGATGTGCTCCTGCATTCCAGAGATTTGCCAAGTGCTAAATATAAGGTTCCTCATGATAGTAAAAAATCAAATTCAAATTCCAGCTGCCTCTCTGCTAATATGCAGCAGAGGTTTAGCAGTACAAAGCTGTGTTTGTAGAATCAGACACAGAAGGTGATTAAATTAAACAGAAGGGGAATTGGTACAAGCCTGAAATGACTTTGCTGAAGACATCAGCGTTCATTTCCCTCCTGTCAGACAGAGCCATCTCATGACCTTTAGCGATCAGAGCAAACAGGATGGCAGCTTTGCCAGCACTGCCCTTCCCTCCTTCCCCGATAGCTAAAACTCAGCTTCAGCCTATGCTGAGCGGGGCAGGGGAACTGCAGGATGCTCAAACCATTATGTCAGGTTTAAACAGACCCCTCTATGCGGGCTGTGATCCATCTCCTCCCTTTAAGTGGGATGCTGTCCAGTAGGCCAGGCACCCACTGGGACCTGAAAAACAACTCTTGGGCTTGTTTTGGTGGTCTGTTTTCACAACAAAGGATTGTCCACTCTCTGGAAAGAGCACTGATTTGATCAAGATGGAAAAGCCAGGAAGGTACCTGCAGTCGGCGCGGTGCACTGGTGAGATCAGGAGTGCAGGAACGCGTCCCAGGGACAGGCAGGCAGTCACTTCCTTGGCAATGCTAATCTGGCTCTTCTAAAGCAGCACTAAAATTCCCCATGTAAAAAAATTCCTCACTATGACTATAGCAGGAGAGATGAAGGGATTTAAAGCATATGGCAGCCTAAAAAGTTATTCATCTCCTCCCTGCCACTCTTCCCCATTAGCTGTTATTCTTGGGCATTATCTCCTTTGGGCACCCTATGCTACAATGACCATATGCAAGAGATAGAAAACAACCTGCTGAAAACAGGGTTTTCTCTTGGCTATTTTCTACACAGGCACAGGTTTGCCAAGACACCTTGTACTCTCTCTGCAGCCCTTCTGCTGGTACCATCCTGGGTCTCCTCTGAGCACAGATGGAGCACAGAACCAGGATGTGGGCTGTTCTTGTCTTGCTAACGTCAGCCAACCTGATTTAGAAACCAGACTGAGACCACTGCTCCTATCTGGTATGTGGTATAAATCAGTGCCTATCCTCAGAGACTTCCACAGTCAGTTTTCAACAATAGAAAGGATTTTCACCCTTCAAGAGGCTTGGGTTAACATGGCTCCTTGGCAGCATTTAAACTGAAAGGATCAATGGTAGGAGCAAGCAGCCCAGCCACTATCCAAATCTCATTCAATCAACATGGACCAGGAGGAAGGGGAAATAGGCCAACAACCCCTCAGCCCTCCAGGTCTGCCCACTTGGAACATGGGGCACCTTGACCCAGCAGCATCCAAGCATGGGGGTGGGTGTCCTGCTGATGAAGCATCTTCTGCCAGAGAGTACCTGGGATGTTCCTTGCCGTGCTCCATGGGTAGATGTATCCACACTGTTTACGAGACCCCTGAGACTGGGCATTGGTGGCACACTAACAGAAATCACCCTCTGCATCATGGTGGCTGAGCAGGTGCAACGGAGGGAGATGAGAAAACATCAGCCCTCAGCTCAGAACGGAAGGGAAAAGGAAGAATTCAAGGATCAGATCTTGAAAGAAATTATGTAATTGCTTTTGGAATCAGGCAGTGAATGCCTTAAAGGATCTGGGATGAAACACTGGAAATCATTAGAAAATCAGGATAACTCCCTGCTTCCTGCAGGCTCTTTTGGCAGCATAAGCAAAAGGGCACCATGCTCTTGGAAGTGCTGTTATTCCATAGCTTGCCTTTCCACTGTGCTATGTATATGTACTTCATCAGTGACCTCTCTCTCAGAAGATGGATTCATACAGAATTAGCAGAGGGCTTTAAACTGAACCATCCCAAGCCAGGAGAGAGCATCACAGAGAGGGCAAAGACCTGCAGGAGGAAGATATAGAGTCTGAAAACTGAAAGCAAAGGCTGAAAGAGGTCAGATTTGACTGCAGGAGATGATCATATAGGACTTGAAAGCCAAGGTGACCGATGAGCCGCACTTGCAAGGCTGGGGCAGAGCAGCAGCAGCCCTGCCACAGGGCAGCATGCAGAGAGGTGGTTCAATACTGCCTGAAAGGAACTTACAAAGAATGCAGCCAAGAACGCAACATGCAGCAGGGTTCAAAGCTCCAGTTCCCAAACCCAAGGTGGGTTGGATGGTGCTTGCCTATCTCCGCTGAGCTTAGCACCCAGCTTGGCTGCTCTGGGGAGCATGGCACTGTCCTTCCTCTTGCCTATGGAGGATACAAAAAAGGATGCAAAGTTTGCTGCCATAAAATCCTGTCTGAATAAACAATACAGCTTTAAATTTGAAATGGCAGGGAGCTGATCCTCACTGGGTTTGAAGCAACTGCCTCCTCCCAGGTAAATGCACACACACCACCAAGCTCATGAGCTGCTGCAGCAATACCTGAGCCCTGTTAGAAAAGCATATGGTCCATTTCTCCTCCAGGATCTCTCAGGTAAAATAGGCCTGAGCTGGGAGAAATGCTTCACTTGTACTAAATCTGTGCAGAATCCCCTGGCTTAGGGATTCGGTTTCAAACAAATAAGAAGGAAGTCACACCTTGCTGAACAGGCTGCGTTTGGCATAGTCAGGGAAACGCAAAGCATGGTCCTGCTCCTTAACAGCACGAGTCACAGTCAGTAAAAGCAAGAGTCACACTGCCAAAGCCTCTGATTTCAAGGTGTTGCAGAATCAGAATCAACCAGGTTGGAAAAGACCTTTAAGCTCATCCAGTCCAACGGTTCCCAGCACTGCCAAGGCCACCACTAACCCATGGCACTGAGGCCTCATCTCCATGGTGTGTGAACACTTGCAGGGACGGTGACTCCAGCACTGCCCTGGGCAGCCTGTTCCAATGCCTGAGCGCCCTTTGGGGAACGAATTTTTCCTTATCTCCATCTAAACCTCCCCTGGTACAGCTTGAGGCCGTTTCCTCTTGTCCTATCACCTGTTACTTGGGAGAAGAGACCGGTCACCTCCCCATATGGCAAGTAAGCACCACCCAGACATTCATGCTGCAAGATGGGGGAGAGAATCAGAAAAGTGAGAAAACTCATGGGTTGAGATAAAGACAGTTTAATGGGACAGAAAAGGAAGAAGACAACAACGACAACGACAATGACAACAGAATATATAAACCAAGTGATGCACAATGCAATTGCTCACCACTCACCACGTGACACCCAGCCAGTTCCCAAGGAGTGGCCCTTGGCCAGCTTTCCCCCCAGTTTATACACTGAGCATGACATCCTATGGTCTGGAATATCCCTTGGGTCAGTTGGGGTCAGCTGTCCCAGCCATGTCCTCTCCCAACTCCTTGTGCACCCCCAAACTACTCATGGTGGGGCGTGAGAAGCTGAAAAGTCCTTGATTTAGTATAAACACTACTGAGCAACAACTCAAAACAAAGCTGTTATCAACATTATTCTCATATTAAATACAAAACCCAGCACTGTACCAGCCACATAACCAAGGCAGTATCCATGGGTTTCCTCGCATGGCTGAAGGCCAACACACGTTTGGGCAGCATGGGCATGGCGCTATGTCAACTACTTCCTGTCAACTGATGAGCATCTCCTACTTTTCTTCTTCAAGCTAAAGGATGGGTCAGTTTGTTACGGCAGGAGCAACATTAAAGGCACTTTAAAAAACCAAACAACCCTCTCCCATTATCTGTCACCTGCCCCAGCCATGTTTGACACATTCCTCACTGGGAACCACCCATGACTCCAGTATGGAAATGCTCTTTTTAATGCTGTCCCTTGTGTGAATTTTGTGTCTTCAAGAGCCTGAGTACATCTAAGACACAGGCCTGCACGGGAAAAGGAGTTGCAAACAAGGGTGAGGACCAAGCTCTGGCTCCCCAGCTGGTGCTAATCCATTTGGCTGTGATTACTCTCTCCAGGATCTTTAAATCCAGTCTTTGGGGATTAAGGAGTCCCCCCTTCCCAAACGAGGGAATCCTTCCTTAATCCACTCCTGCTGGCACAATACCACCAGGGAAAACCCAGTGTTTTCATGGGAGCATGGTGCTGGCTCTTTGTGTTTCAAGGCCTTTTGCAAATACCACATCCAACTGTCCATGACTCCAGAGTCCCTCAGCACCACATCAGACTTTGGTTATATATCATACTTACAGACAAACCCCTTTCACCCTTCACTCAGTGCTGTCACAGGGTTATTTTTGGTCTCCATCCCAGGCACAAGCATCATAGACCTTTTAAGCCTCACTGCCCTGGTGCATCCATGGAGGATGAAGCCTTTTGGGCTAATCACCATCACTCAGCACTCAATGGTTGAAGCAAATAGAGAAGAATGGAGGAAAAGTGCCAAAACACAGTTAATCTGTAACCAGCACATGAAAGATACGGTCTTACTTGTCCTTATTCCACATCCACCTCTCAGAAGTTTTCACCACATTAACCCACATCTCAACGGCTGCCAAACCCTGCCCAAAACAAAGGTGTTTGTTTCTGCATTTGCAATCTTCGCTACCAGTCATCTAGTGTCCCACTGCTTTTCCATTCTTGCTTGCAAGGACCTCCTTCTTACTGTGGATGCTTTTGTGGGTGACCTGTGTGCTCTGACACCAGCCACACTCTGAGCACCATCCACATGAGCAGCACATCGTGGTCCCCAGTCCCCACTTTGGCTCATCCACAGGCCCTTCCTCATTCATCCCAACTTTTCACTCTGTTTTTGGTTTGCTGACAGCTGATGGGGGAAAAGATAATCAAAAGTTCATCATCCTTAAACTGGGAATTCTCCCCCCCCCAGCTCCCAGGGCCATTTGGCTCCAAGAAAGTCAGATTCTGTATGTAAGAAGTTAACAAATAAAGTTCAAGACCTGTGTAAGACTGTTTACAACCTAACAAAGACTTACATACACAGGGGAAAACTCCTAACACTTCACAGATCTAAAACCTCAAAAGAAACCACCTTTCTTCCAACATCAGCTTTAAAAGCACCCTGAAATATAACGCGATTTCATCATTTCGGGGTCAGACTCATGCGGGCTAGACACGACTTTCGCTGTCTCAGGAGCTCCCTCCAGCGTGGCAAGAGGCAGCTCCAGGTCATCCAGCTCTCCTGAACTCACATCCGCAGCAGGTTTGGCCACTGCCCGTCTCAACCCGATGGTGTTCCAGGCGCAGAAGGCAGGGGAGGGCCCAGTGGATACCTTGGGTCCCCCTACTCATAACGATTTAGGCCCCTGGTTAGCAATGTGAGCACAGCCCCGGGGCACAGCACCCTCCATCTCTCTGATTTATACCCTCTTCATCCGCTGCCACAAGGATGATTTTTCTTTCTAATCCGTTTTCACCCCCGGTGCTCCAGCTTAGCACGAGCTTTGCTGGGGGAAGGGAGCTTTGATTTGATTTGTGCTGGAGCCAGGAACAAAGAGGCAGAAAACAACTGCTCTTCCCCACTGCTCAAAGCCCAAGTGGGGAAGGGACCACAGATCCAGATGACTTTTCCCTCCCTTTTCCCCTTTATTTTCCAGAGGCTTTGCCCAGCTCTGCTTGCACGTGGCTCTAATCAGCATTGTGAGGCAGCAGCATTGCTTTAAGCTTTGGATTGCTGTTCACAAAAGGAAATGTTCATCCCAACAGGCTCATTGTCATGGCAACGAGTGATCCCCTTCTTATAAGGGTACCACTGCTGGAGAGGTGATGCACAACGTGGCTTATCCCAAGGGATTCAGCACTGCTGAGGGCAGGTATGCGTCACCTGCGGTGCCAGGCAGATAGGAGTAACAGGACAGGCACGTTCCCCAAGGAGTATCTCTAGGGCAGGATGTCTCCAGTGTACCACAGACCCAAGAGATGGGGATGGCTGAAGCTTTGGTAGCTCTGATATCAGTGCCTAGCAAAGGGAGGGGATTACAGCAGTTACACCTTTGGATAATCCCAGGTAATACCTGCTGCCTTTAAAGAATTACTTGGAATGATAACATTTATCTCTGAATTACATTTTTGTGTAGCCCATGCTGCCCAAGTACAGTGATGCTGCATCACTTGTAAACCCTGTGCTAGGATGTATTAGCAGTGCCAGAAAACTGACACATTTCCTCTTCCAGTCAACAGTGGAAAAGAAGGCAGGGTCAATATATAGAATCACAGAACAGTTTGGGTTGGAAAGGACCTTAAGGTCATTCAGTTCCAACCCCCAGACACCTTCCACTGGAGCAGGTTGCTCCAAGCACCATCCAACTTGGCCTTGAACACTGCTAGGGATGGGGCAGCCACAGCTTCCTTGAGCAGCCTGTTGCAGTGCCCTGGTTCGTCTCTACAGAAAGTCTCTGTCAGGGTTGCAGGCTGTAAAGATTCAGTTTCACAAAGGTGAAATTCTGGAAAGCTCAAACATTTCTGACCACTAAGACCAAGAGGCCATTTGCTAGGACGTTTTTCCACCTGCTGTGATGACAATAAGCAAGCAAACATGATTATCACATTCTGCAGCAAGTGCTTCTCCCCTCTGCCACAAGCAGGCATTCATCAGGGAAACCTGGACCTTGATAGTCATGAGATGGGAGCTGAAAAGCTTTACAGGGGTGTTTGAGTCACAGAGAACCCTGAAGTGCATCTCTTAAGGATGCTGCTGGAATTACTTATTAGTGCTTCAGTACTTGGAGGACTTGCCTCTTTGAAGCACAGGGTGACAGGGGTGCAGTTCTGCTGATTTACAGTGGTAGGAGTCCTTGAGGAGCTCATGCAGAGGAAAGTGATCATAATGAGAAAGCACAGACAGAAATCCTTGCTCTTGGGAGCTTCCAGCTCAGAATTTGGGTCATTTTCATGAGGAAGCCAGACAAGGACCTAGAAGAAAGTTGGGAGCAAATGCTATAGCAATGTTCTGCCTGGAAAATACTATTAGTGCTTGAAAGCATACAAATAACCCCTGGTAATACCAAATGTTACATGGAATCAGTCACAATTTAAAGTCTACCATGGCCAGCTCCAAATAAGGCCCATGGAGAACACAAAGGAAGAGGAATCTTCATCCCCTATATAGTCTTCTTAGCAATGATAGTCAATTTTTCCCAGGCACCAGCTTTCGGCTGGAGCAGGATCCCCCATTCCCAGCACTGCTCAAGCCCAGCAATCAGCAGGTAAGAGCCAAGGTGACAAATGCTGTACAAATTAGAGAAAAGCCATCATTTGCCATACGTCCTACATTGATTTTGGATGGCAACAGCTCACCTGCCCCAGTACAGACCCCAAAAGTCCTTTTATTTTGAAAACCACTCAAAAATAACATGTTCCCTTCTTTAGCCGGTAGGTTGCTGTGTTTGCTTTTCATTGTGGAGATCCTTGCAATGTCACTTCTATACCAACAGTGGGAAATGAGGAGCCACATGTTCTGCTCTTGGCTTGTTTTCTATCACAACCTGTAGCATCAAACAACTGCTGAAATGCTGCCCATTTCACACAGAATTATTGCCTGTAGTAAGAGTTCAGTAACTGCAAATGAGAGCCCCACACAGCAGAAGTAATAGCGGGTCCCAACAATTAAAAATTAAGTGCATGCCATTGATTTACTCATAGTATTGTAAAATAATTAGGCTGGCACAACGTGGTTTAGGGTCTATGAATTTAATATGCCAGAAATCATTTAAAGTCTTCCTGGTTTTATCTGCTTTGGGAAATGGTGCGTTTCTCCTGTGTTTCAGTGCTAATTCAGTAAATCCAGTGAGGTGTGCATTGCATGCTAAATACAAGGGGAGTTTTCTGTTTCCCAGGTGAACAGTTCTCAGTTTCAGACCTGTTCTTTTTCTATCTGGCTCCTCAGATTTACTTTCCCTAAAGAACTGTAATTCACCCTTTGAAAAGTCATTAAGATGCTGTAAGCAAGAGCGGGAACTTTCAGGAAGACCAAAGAGAAAGTTTTCAAGAACACTTAAAGCACCACAGAAAGTCAACAGGAATTTTCCTGGTCCCCATTTATCCTGGGTTCAGCAGCAGCAGTCATTTTTCTCCTTCTGAGTAGCTGGTGCAGTGCTGTGGTTTTGACTTTCAGCCTGGGAACAGCGCTGATAACACCGATGTTTTCAGCTGCTGCTCAGTAATGTTTACTCTGACCA
>WYDI02030574.1:0-14976 GCA_009867235.2 Psittacus erithacus
CAGCCACAGCTTCTCTGGGCACCCTGTGCCAGCGCCTCAGCACCCTCGTGGGGAAGAGCTTCTGCCTAAGAGCTCATTTCGGTCTCCCCTCTGGCAGGTTAAAGTCATTCCCCTTGGCCTGTCCCTGCCTCCCTTGTCCCAAGCCCCTCTCCAGGTTCCTGCAGCCCCTTTAGGCACCGGAGCTGCTCTCAGCTCTCCCCTTCAGGAGCCTTTTCTTCTCCAGGCTGCCCCAGCCCAGCTCTCCCAGCCTGGCTCCATGGCAGAGCTGCTCCAGCCCTCACAGCAGCTCTGTGGCCTCCTCTGTCCTCGCTCCAGCAGCTCCATGTCCCTCTGGTGTTGGGATCCCCGGGGCTGGCTGTAGGACACCACCAGGGCAGGCTGTGGGGTGTTGGTGCTGTCTGCATTGTCCCCACTCTGCCCTGTGCCAGGGAGGAACCTGTGAGCAGGGACAGTGTCCGGGGTGCACTGGGGAGCCCAGTAGATCCAGAGCCCGGCTGGGCTGTATCCTGTGAGGAGCTCCAGAGATGCCACCAGCTGGGAGATGTCCCTTTGGGAAGCTGTTCAGGACTGTCCCAGGGCTTGGCCAGGGGCAGACGTGGCTTCACTTGCTCCCTCCCCAGATGGCCGTGCTGGAGATCCAGACCAATGGGGACACACGGGTCTCGGAGGAGGCCATCATGCGGGCACGGCATTCCTTGGATGATCCCAACATGCGGGTGAGTGCAGAGGCTGAGCCTCACTGACCTGCTTGTGGGTCAGGGATCCCTCCTGCTGGTGAATGTCCTGTTGGCTGGTATCTGGAATGCTGGGCACTGAATGCGTGTGTGTGGGTCAGGCTCTATATGTGGGTCAGGCTTTGTGCCGGGGGGGTCAGGCTGTTTGTGGTAGGGGGGTCAGGTTGCGTTGGCTCCCATCCTGTCATCCTTCTTCTGGCCTTTCCTTGCTCTCTGTCTCTTCTGAGTAGCTGTGGCCAGCCCAGGGCAGGCCCCAGCCTGGAGTTTGCAGGAGGGGCAGGATTTGCTCCATTCTGCTTCCCAGGAAACCCGAGCGTGAGCTGGAGCTGGCACTGGCAGCAGTGGGAATGTCCTGATCTGCCTCAGTTTATGCCTTTGCTGTGACCTGCAGGAGTTCATCCTGTCATGCTTGACCCTCAACCCAGACAAGCGACCAACTGCAAATAACCTGCTCTTCCACCGGGTGCTCTTTGAGGTCCATTCCCTCAAGCTGCTGGCAGCTCATTGCTTCATCAACAACCAGTGTGAGTGAGCAAGGCCCTCCCTGCCCCACAGAGCAGCCCTGGGACCCCCATCTGACAGCCCCTTACTGCTTTTGCCCTAGACCTGATGCCAGAGAACGTGGTGGAGGAGAAGATAAAGGACCTGGACCTGAACATGGTGATGGCAGAGATCCGGAGAGAGGGTCGGCCCGGAGCTCAGTGGAGGTGAGGAGGGGTGTGTCAGAGCAGCTGTGGCATGAGCCCGGGACTGATGGTGCTGGTGGTACTGGTGGTGCTGGTGTGATGGCACAGGAATCCTTCCCATTGCTCTTTTCTCCTGCCTCCCCCATCACCTCCCGTCCTCTTTCCCTCCCAGGTACTCAGAGGTTTCCTTCCTTGAACTCGACAAGTTCCTAGAGGATGTCAGGTGGGTTGAAGGTGCTGCTGGGCCCCCGGGCCTATGTCTGCCCACCTCTGATCCCCAGCAGCTCCCTGCTTGCAGACCCCTGGGCAGCACAGAGCCAGGGTCCGGGTCCATGCCATCGGCCCAGCAGTGCTTGGTCGTGGTGATCCTCTCTGTGCTTCCCCTGGGACTGAGCAGACTTGGACTACAGCGCAGCATGAGGGGAGCTCTGTGCCCTGCTCCCTGCCAGCTCTGCCACTCCATGGGTGCAGATCCCTGCTCTGGGCCATGGCATTCCACAGCTCACCTTTGAGAGGGCTCAGCTCTGTCCTCCCTCTGTGTGTGCACCAGGAATGGGATTTACCCCCTGATGAACTTCGCTGTTTCCAGACCCCATGCCCTCCCACGTGCCCTCTCTCAGCCCCAGGAGGACCCTCAGAAAGCCAAGACTCCCACCCCAGAGCCCTTTGATGTGGAGACCAGGAAGGTAAGGTCAGATCCAGCTGGGGCTGGATTCTCCACTGGGACGATGTGGACAGTCTCCACTGCCAAGCCTAGGGCAGGAACATCTTCCTTTAGCCACACACTGAACTCCAGCTGGGTGAGAGCTGTAGAGCTATTCTTGTGCTGGCTGCCCAGGACTGTGACATCCCTTTGGCTGGAGCCAGCAAGGCCCATTTTACCCAAGCCCTTCTGGAGCAGCCCCATTGCCTGCAGTTCTTTGCTCTGCCTTCCCTCCTCCCCAGGAGCCCCATGGCACAGGATAATATGTGCTTTGGTCACTGCAAGTGGGTTTACGGGCCCTGAGGGGAGCAGGGGGGAGCCTGGCAGGGAAGGACTAGCACAACATGTCCTGGTTTAACCAAAGCAGTGGCCAGCTGCTCCCTCACCCCACACTGGAACTGGGGAAGAGAACTGGAAAAGTGGGACAGTCGTGGGCTGGGATCAGGGCAGTTCAGTGGGCAGAGCAGGAGCTGCCGCCAGCAAAGGAAAACAAGGAATTCATTCAGCACTTCCCAGCGCAGCCGTTCAGCCACCCGAGAGCAGCCGGGCTCCACCACGTGTCACAGCGACACAAACGCCATCACCCCGAACACTCCCCTTCCTTCTCCCAGTGTT
This sequence comes from Psittacus erithacus, assembly GCA_009867235.2. NCBI lineage: Eukaryota > Metazoa > Chordata > Aves > Psittaciformes > Psittacidae > Psittacus > Psittacus erithacus. Next base: position 2,739 of record WYDI02030574.1, read on the forward strand.
CCATGCTGAGCATGATGTCACATGGTCCGGGATATCCCTGAGGTCAGTTTGGGTCAGCTGTGTCCCCTCCAACTCCTTGTGCACCCCCAGCCGGCTCACTGGGGGTGGAGAGGCAGAATAGGCCTTGGCTCTGTGTAAGCTCTGCTCAGCAGTAAGGAAACCATCTCTGTGTCCAGCACAGCTCCAAAACACAGCCCCATCCTAGCTATTGTGAAGAGAAAGAACTCCATCCCAGCCCAAACCTGTGAGGGTGCTGAGAAGGAGTGGAGCCATCCAGCACCATGGTGTAACCCAGCACTGAGCAGTTCAGCGCTGCAGTGTAACCCCTCGTGGGTATGGGCATGCTGCTGGTTCACCCCTAACACCTTCCCTTCCACACACTGAACAAGCCCGGTGCCCTCTACCTCCTCTCAGAAGGCAGCAGTTGATTGGCATCAGCAGGATCATTGTGATGGCCCTCCACTGAACATGAGCTTGTTGTCAATGTGCTTCTTGTTCTGGAGGCCCAGAATCGGATGCAGTCCTTAATGGAATTTAGCAAGTGCTGAGGAGGGGGGTGATTATTTCCCTCAGCATCCTGGCTGAGCCCCAGGACCCTGGTGGCCATCCGTGCTGCTGGGGCACACTGCAGCTCACATCCTGCCCACCATGACCCCAGAGCCTTTCCTGCAGTGAGGCCATCCCAGCCTGCGGCCTTGCCAGGGGCAGGACTTGGCACTTGCCCTTTGCTGAGGTGTATATGGGGGACACGGTGGTTGGCACCATGCTCAGAGCAGAGCTCAGGCACTTCTGACAGTGGCTTCTGTCTCCTGGACTGTGCTGAGGGCTGAGGAGCTCCTTGGTCTGCGTGCACCTCCCTTACAAACCCATCTGGTACCTGGTATTCCCCATATGGGTATTTCCCTGTAGAATTCCAGTCTTTCCTCATTGATCACCCATGGAACTGCCTTCGTGTTATCATGGATGATAAGCATGCGATTTGATACTCGCATTGTGTTCATGTTAAAAATACTTTGTGGGGCTAAACCTGATTCTTGTTCCTGCATCATCCCGTGCAATGCCTCCCTCTAGGAAGTACATCAGTGCTGGGTTCTTCATCCCCACCAGAGAATCAGCGTTCAGAGCACTCAGCTTGTGCTTCACTCACTCTGCTCAGGGCTTATTTTTAGCAAGCACTGAGGGGATGAGTCAGACACGTGAGGGAAATGGAAGCGTGAAGCTGCTGCAGTGTCTTTTCCCCTCCCTGTGCTTGTTCCAAACTGCTTTTTCACCTCCTGCCCCAAGGAAGGTTCTTGAGTCCATGGTCTGACCAAATGGTCACCTTGGTTTCACCCACTTTGAGCTGGGACTGATGACCTCAGGAGCACTGAGGTTCCATGTCATGAAAACCTACTCGTCCCAACGGTGTGTAGCTGCAGTGCAGATTCTGTCTGTCCTGAGAGGCACTGGATTATGGATGCTGGAGGGATCCAAGGGATTCTTAGTGGACCAGGGGCTTGGAGAGGTTATGGGATCTCCTTGGAGGTTTTCAAGCCCCAGCCAGGCAGAGCTCTAAAGCACCTGGTCTGAATTCAGTTTGTCGTGTTTTGAGCAGAAGCTGGGACTAGAGATGTCCCTTCCCATCTAAATGATGCCTTGATCACAGGCATCAGTAGAGCGGTGAGGAGCAGGTGGCAGTGATGCCCCTGACGTCCCCAGCTTTCTCTTTGGTGGTGTCTGCAAGGTGCTGCACACTTCAATGTAGTTCAGTAGGTGAGGGAGCCTATGGCCAGACAGGCTGGTGTCACCCATTGTAGGGACAGGGCACCCACCTTGGGCACAGGCTCTTCCCGGACACTGGATGGCCTGGAGATGGTCAGAAGACAGCGAGATTCCTGGCTGGGAGCTAATGCCCAGGGCTATTTGTCACAGGGAGGGGCTGCAGGAGGGGGCACTGGGCCAGAGAAAGGAGTAAGTGTGTAACTCCTGGAGCATTCTAAATGAAACCCTATTAAACTCTGTGCAAAACAAGGCTGTTGATTCCTGGCTTTTTGGGCTCACCAATTCCATGCTCTCTCTGGCTTTCTTTTGCCAGACAACACAATTTCTGGTGTGAGCTATTTGCATGGGAACTTGAAGCTGCTCCACTTGGAAGCTGGCCTTGTTTCTTCTTAGGAGCTTGAAGCTGATATAAATAAGATGCAAAGTGGGGCTTCCCAGAGAAAACCCAAATTCATTTTAACAATATTCAGTAGTTTGGGTTTGCTTTTTCTTGTCTGGTTTGAAGGTTGCGCATCTCCATACGGCCATGAGCAAGGGCAATGTCAAACCCTAAGCAATAGTGTGGGCAGAGCTTTGGGGGGAAGCAGAATTCCTCCTGGTGGTAACGTCTCCCCAGAGCGCACACAGGCTGTCATCCGCCTCCATCAGCCGAGGCCACGGCTCGTGGCTGATCCTGGACTGCAACCCTCAGCTGCTTCCCCTGCATGGAGGAGCGTGGCCAGCAGCAGGAGGTCAGGCTGGAGGCTGGAACTGAAGGGTTACAGGAGGAACGTGCAAATCGTGCTGGGAGAGCAGAAGGGAAGCAGGTGGGGGCAGGCTGAGGGACCGTGTCCAAGCTGATGTTGATTTTGTCCTCTCCTAGGTGGTGCAAATGCAATGTAATATGGAGCTGAATGAAGACAAGACCCAGTGGCACGTAAGTGTTCATCTCTTATTCCACATGAGGCCCTGGGGCAAGACCTGCTGGTCTCTGCACCCACCTCTGGCATCTGAGAGGGCAAAGTTTGGTCTCAGCCAGCTGACTGCAGTACCCACACGTTATTCCTGGCCCTTTATGATAAAAGCAGGCTGAAGAAAGCTGCAGCCACCAGCTCCCTCTGGCTGCGGGTCGGGGAGATGGTGACATCTGTGCCGGGACACCTTTTCACTCTGCTGCTCTCTAGTTCTGCCCTGGCAGATGGGCTCTAACTGATGGGAGAACCTTCTTCTAAGACACACAACCAACCTTTCTAAAGCCATGCCAGCGTGTTGGCAGTTCCAGCACCTCCTGTGCAGAGCTGCAGCAGCCTCAGCTGCTGAGGAGTCAGCCCCTTTCTCTGGTGTTAGTAAAGAGCTCTCTCTTCTTCCTGCAGCTCACTCTCCTGCTCATCCTGGAGGACAGACTGCATCGGCAGCTGAGCTACGACCTGCTGCCCAGTAGGTTTGCTTGCATGTGTGGATGCAGAAGCATTGCCTGGTGGCTGTGGTCAGGTTGTGGTAGACACAGAGTGTGTTTGCAGCCAGCTTGTCTTTCCCTGTGCTGGGAGAGCAGATTAAAGCCTGGTGTCTGCCCAGTGCCAGTTCTTGTCCACTCACACCCTGAGCTTACAGCCTCTGGATCATGTAATAACCTGCACTCTACAGTGAAGGAGTGGTTGGGAGCCCAAGAGGGGACCCTGCGCTTTACCCTGGGATGGGGGGTGCGATTACTGAGGCAGCTCTGGTGAATCCTTCCCTCATTCCTCATTCCTCATATCCCTCAAAGGTAACAGGAAGGGATTTTTTAGGTACGTAGCAAATAAAAGACAGAGTAGAGACAACGTCAACAGGAACATTTCCCAGTTCACAGGAAGTTGTGAATGCTCCATCCCTGGCAGTGTTCAAGGCCAGGTTGGACAGAGCCTTGGGCGTCATGGTTTAGTGGGAGATGCCCCTGCCCATGGCAGGGGGGTTGGAACTGGATGATCTTAAGGTCTTTCCAACCCTAACTATTCTATGATTCTATGATTCCTAACACTGGTGCTGGCCACACCACACCTCCCAAAGGGGAAAGTGGACTCTCCTCTGGGGAAAGGTGCTTCTCCTCAGAGTAGGTCCAGCACAACAGGCTCCAGCCTGAAAGATGCAGGAGCCTTCTGGAAGCATGTGGCTGGAGTGGCTCCTTTGCCTTACAGTAAAACTAAAGCATGAAGCCTGGAAATGAATGCTTGGGAGTTGCTGCTTCACCAGCTCCTTGCGTTTCACTGCCTGCAGGTAGTGACCTCTTCATGCTGAACCAAAAGAACCCAAAACCCCTCCAAAGTGACACATTGCCAAGGCTGGTGTGCTCTGTGGGACCTGGGACTGGATATCATTCCTGCCCAGAGCCTTGTTCAGCTCCAGTGCACTGCCCCAGGGTTACTTAGCAGTTACTCAGCCACCCACAAGTGCACAGTGTGTGCCCTGAAGGTGTCTGTGGGTTGGGATTGTGGCACTTTACTGGTAAAGGAGGAACTAAGAGATGCACATTCATGTTCTCACCATTCATTGTCTCTGCAGCTGATAACTCCAAGGACTTGGCCACAGAGCTGGTGCATTATGGATTTATCCATGAGGTGAGCATCCGTGTCACTCCTCATCTGTCGGGTATGCACCATGCTACTGCAGTCCCCAGACCAGGGGACACTTCATGCCTGTGAGGAGGAACTGCTCCCCCATTGCTCCTCCAGGCATTCCCCATGGAGCACTGGCAGGGACCAGCTCCTTGCAGTGAGCTGACACTCCCCCCCCCCGCCATGCTTTGCTCATGCCCAACTCCAGGTTGCTGTTGGGAGGGGCCATGTGGTGCAAGGTTATTTACACCAGCCTGGCAGTGATTGTGAAGGTGAGAACCAGAGGAGAGCCAAAGAAGGGAAGCTGAGGCCACCTCCCATCCCCTGGGGGAATTATCCTGGTGTTCTTAGCTCAGTTTGGGGCTTTCTGCCTCCTCGAGGGAGTTCAGGGCAGTCCGGGCACTGGGACCGTGCAGAGCATGGAGAGCATGTCATTTTTGTACAAGTTAGGGCCTCACCAGGCTAGGTTCTGGAGAATTCCTCATGCTGGATGCTGCCATTGGACATGGAAGGGTCAGCTTCTCCGAATGAGGAGGTGTGTGAGCACACCTGGACTGACACACTGTGGGGCTTTCTCTGGGGGGGGGCTCCCTGGTACTGCAGAATGTACCTCACACAGGTCCACATTCCACCCAGTGGAAATTACCTTTGGCTTGCTTTCTGCTAGGAGGTAACCCCCTTTAACAGCCCTTCCCCTCTCTGACCTGCTCCCTGCTCCACAGGCACCAAGTACCTTTTCCTTTGGATGGTTTTAACTGATTTATACCTTGTTAATTACCTTGGAATTGTGCTGCTTGTGCCTGGCCTGAAGCACTTGGCTCTGGTTTCCCTGCGGCCATGGTTGCTCTAACAGCAGCCACCAGCAGCCTCCCAAATCTTGCTCTCAAAGTCCAGTCTTTTCCCTAAAGGAACAGGAGGGATTTAGCAGCAGTGATGCCAAAAGGTGCTTCTGAGCAGCAAGTAAATGACTGCTTCTGCGTTTGGCACTTGAGTGAGGTGGTTGGGTTCACTCCTGGTGATTCCAAGCCCCTCTGTGACACAAGGGGAGCATTGGGAGTTTTGCATCCTTTACACATCCCTGTGTATCTCAGGAATTCCTTTCTCAAGGAATGAACAATCTGATACATCAGAAGCCAGCTGAGGGGGGCAGGGAAGAGATTTGTGGGCAAAGTAGTTGCCAGCCCAACAACAAGTGACACAAGTTTGTGTATCTGTTGGCAGTGAGGATATTACAAACCAGATGATCATAGAAAATAACTTCAGATGCAGTGGTCAGTTAAACTGAACTACACAAAAGAAGCTGGAGCTGTTCTGTTCCTTCTGAAGCTCCAGAGAACTCTGCTCCTCTGCCTTTCTCTTGCACCTCACAGGGAAAGGCTCCATTCTTGGTTGGCCATTTGGTATTATCCAGTAAACAGGATAATCACAGAGTGGTTTGGGTTGGAAAGGACCTTAAGATCATCCAGTTCCAACCCCCTGCCATGGGCAGGGACGCCTCACACTAGACTGTGTGACCCAAGGCTCTAACCAGCCTGGCCTTGAACACTGGCCAGGGATGAAGCATTTACCACTTCTCTGGGCACCCTGTGCCAGCGCCTCAGCACCCTCACAAGAAAGAACTTCTTCCTTACCTCCAACCTGAACTTCCCCTGTTTCAGTCTGAACCCATCACCCCTTGTCCTGTCACTCCAGTCCCTGATGAAGAGTCCCTCTGTGGCATCCCTGTAGCCCCCCTCAGATACTGGAAGCTGCTCTGAGGTCTCATGCAGCTTCTCTTCTCCAGGCTAGTAATAACCTGTAGCAGTATGTTCCAGATGTGCTTCCAAGCTGTTCTCTTCCCATAGCAAGACTCGGATGTGAAGCTGGCAGCTCGGGATGGAATCACTTCAGGAAGATGTCCAGGGTAGCCGATACACAGGGATCTGCTGACATCCATGTCCTTTATTTCCTTTCCTTTAGGACGACTGTGAGAAGCTGGCAAACTTCCTGGAAAACGCCTTCCACAAGTATCGCTCTCCTCTGCTGTGAGGGGCCCTGGAGCAGGGCAGCGGGGCAGCTTGGGGCCCCCGGCTATCGGAGGGACACGGGGGGGGCTGCTGCAGTCCCCGGGGTGTGTGCCTGAGCTGCCTGTGATCACAGCCAGTGGAGGAATCACCAGCACACACCAAGTCACCCGTGCATCAGGAGAGCTCGGGACCAAGCAAGAATCATGGCCTGGTCCCCGCTCCTGAAGCCGCGAAGCCAAAGGGAGTTGTGAGGTGTGGGAGTCCCTTCCCATTGCAAAACTGCTGCTAGAATCTCCCAAAGTGATCCATTGTCCTCTGGGAATGATAAGCTTTTGTCACTGCAGGTCTCAAAGCTATCTTCTTCCTCTTTGCTGGCTGGGAGCACTTGGAGAAGGGAGGAGAGGGACAGGCTTGGAAAGCTCAGGCGCAGTTTCCCATCTGCTACATTCCATTCTTTATACCCAGCTTCTCCCAGTTTATTCAGGCTTCCCCCGCACTGTGGTGCCTGGTCAGAAGAATTGCAGACCTTGGTGTAGGCCAAAGAGAGGACTTTGTGACCTGGACTTGAGCTGGTATGAGAAGGTCCAGAAATCCAAACCCATCAGTTGGATCAGCAGAAGCCTTACTGATGCTGAACATAACCTTTGTCATTCCCCAGTTTGTCTTATGGCCTTCCAATGTCTTATGGCACCTTAAGGGGAAAACCCCTGATGGCTCTTCCTTCCCTCTTTCTTCTGTGGTGGTTGGAACTTCAGTCATTAGCCTGGAGAAAGGGGCGACCACCTCAGGTGCTGCACACAGTGGGTTCAGTTGGTGATTTGTGTTGCAAAAGCCATGCAGTGCTGCTCCATTGCTCCATGCTGCTCACGCTGTGCTGTGTGAAACCAGCTCTATCCTGTTGTGGGTGTTGTGCCCATGCCAGTGCTGTACCTGTGCTGGTGTTGTGCTTGTGCTGGTGCTGTGCCCATGCGGGTGTTGTGCTTGTGCTTGTGCCGTGCCTGTGAAGGTGTTGTGCCCCTGCCGGTGCTGTGCCTTTGCCGGTGTTGTGCAGATGCTGGTGCTGTGCCCATGTGGGTGTTGTGCCCGTGCAGGTGCCGTGCTGGTGCTGTGCCCGTGCCGGTACTGTGCCCGTGCTGATGTTGTGCCCCTGCAGGTGCTGTGCCCATGCTGGTGCTATGCCCGTGCAGGTGCTGTGCCCATGCTGGTGCTGTGCTTGTGCCGGGTCTGCCCTGTGCTACGCTGCCTGCACTTTGCGGTGTGGCACCAGCTCTGTGGGCTGCACCTGCTGTGGCAGGACGTGATGCTGAGCTGCTGACCCTTGCTGTGCTGTGCCACCACCACAAGCTGACAAATCAATAAAGCCTCAAAGCAGCTCATCAGAGCTCTCCAGCAGCCAATGGCTCTGTCATTCCTTGGTCACTCTCAGTGATAGAGATGGGAAATGGTCCCCTGAGCTCAGCAGACTCGTCCCCACAGGCAGGCAGGTTGGGAGAGGAGGGGTTCAGTGGAGAGACACCATGGAGCTGTGTGATTCAGAAATCCTCCTCCAGAGCAAGTTTGTACTTGCCTCAGAAACAGAGACATTCCTTCACATACCAACAGCTTCATCTCCCCGATGAGCCAGTTAGCTCTTCATTAGCACCTTCTTGGAAGCATGGAATGGTTTGGGTTGGAAAGGACCTTAAGCTCATCCAGTTCCAACCCCCTGCCATGGGCAGGGATGCCTCGCGATAGACCGTGTGAACCAAGGCTCTGTCCAACCTGGCCTTGAACACTGCCAGGGATGGGGCAGCCACAGCTTCTCTGTGCACCTTGTGCCAGCGCCTCAGCACCTTCACAGAGAACAGCTTCATCCCAATATCTCACCCAATTCTTCCCTCTTCCAGTTGGAAGCCGTTACACCTCATCCCATTCCTACAGACCCTTGTCCAAAGCCCCTCTCCAGCTTTCTGGTAGGCCCGCTTCAGGCACTGGAAGGATTGCTCGAATCCCTTCAGCATCTTGGTTGCCCTTCACTGGACTCTCTCCAAACCCACACCTGTCTTGTCTGGGGGAGCCCAGCACTGGGTCTAACACTCCAGACGTGCCTCCCTGGTGCCAAGCAGAGGAAGGCTCAGTCCCCTCGAGCCTCTGGCAGGGTTTCCCCTGGTGCAGCCCTGATGCCACCGGCCTTTGCCACACGGCACAGCACTGGCTCACAGGCAGTTTGGTGTCCAGCAAACCTGGCACCAGGACAGAGGGAATCCTGCCCACACACCTGCCAGGCAGACACCATTCCTGTTGGACAGGAAAGGAGCCGTGAACTCAAATATCCAGAGGTGAGGCAAAGCAGTTCATGAGGACTGTAACTGCTGCCCAGAGAGAAGAGTTGTGCTCTGCACACCTCTCGAGGGTCCAGTCTTAACTGGAAGAATCCACAATGCAGGAATCCACTGTGTCTCCATAACAAGGTTTCCCAGGGGTTAACTGCTGGCACTTAAATTTGGCCTTGAAATAAGGGACAGTTTTGTGTCCCACTCCAGATATTATACCTTTATCTCCCTGATGAAAGGAACTCTTTGAATGCAACTTTCTCACCATAAGGGTAACATGATGCTAAGTCATGTTTAACTGCCTTTGGTAAGCTTTATTGGCCTGAACGTTTGAATCCTTTATACAGGAGCATTCAGGCTCTGTGGATTTCTTTAGTCACAGCACTCTCCTGCCGCTTTAACGAGTTAAGTGTAAGGCATAAGAGCATGAACCTCCATTCTCACTATGGGCATTTTGCCTTTGAGGCAGAACTGACACTTTAAGATGGGATGCCTTTGGGGAGCTTGTTTCAGAGGAGCAATAGCACCCCATGGCAGACCACCCATGCCAGGCTATTCCACCAGCCCTTGCACAGGGAAACACACAACCAACCAGGCTAGAAAGAGCTGCAGGATCACCCAGTCCAACCGTGCCCAGCACTGCCAAGGCCATCACTAACCCATGGCACTAAGGGCCTCGGCTACACGGTGTGCGAACGAACACCCGCAGGGACGGCGACTGCAGCACTGCCCTGGGCAGCCTGTTCCAATGCCTGAGCACCCTCTGGGGCACTGTTCTTCCCTGTGAGGGTGCTGAGGCGCTGGCACAGGGTGCCCAGAGAAGCTGTGGCTGCCCCATCGCTGGCGGTGCTCAAGGCCAGGTTGTACACAGGGGCTCGGAGCACGCCACAGTCGGCCACAGACACCCAACCCCACTCCGCGCCACACGCTCACGCTCCCACGGTCCCCGCCATATTAGCCCCTCCCTGCCCACGTGACCCTCGTAGCTCTCGCGAGATGTCCTCCCTACTCCCCTCCCACGAGATTTTCCCTTCCGCGAGAGCCTTAAGGGACTCTCGCGAGAGTCTGGCGCTGAGCGCTGGCGGGGCGGGTAAGATGGCGGCGACGACCACCATGTCTCTGGTGAGCAGCGGCGGGGCCGGGCTGAGCTGAGCCGAGCCGGAGGTGGGGTGGGAGGAGCGGCGAGCCTTGGCCCTAAGGCTGGGTGTGTGTGCGGCCCCGCTGCCGTGCCTGGCGCGGCTCGGCGCAGACTCCTCTCCGCTGGTCCCTTGTGGGTGTCGCGGTCTCCCCGCTGACCTCCCTCCCGCCTCAGCGGGGCTTCCCCCGCCGGGACGCGACCCCGTCTCCCTGCTGGGCTGGGTCTTCCTAGGCCAGCTGGGGCTCGCCCGGTGCGGAGCCGGCTGTGCGGAGCTCCCGGGGCCTTGCCCGGCGCGGGGCTGGCTGTGCCGGGGCCCTGAGCTGCTCTGTGCAGCGCTGCTGAGAGGGAATGGCTTTTCTCGCCCCGGGAAACGCTCCCGCCGCTTCCATTGGGCTGGGTTGCGAGTTTCCCGAATTCACTGTTCCCGAATCTTCCCCTCGGCGCCGGGGCACGTTACTGGGTGTTCTCGGGAGAAGCTGCTCATGGCCCTTCCTGACAAAACCCTTTCGGTGCCCGTGGCTGATTTTGCGTCTCCTCTTCCTGCTCTTGTGTCCCGGGAAGGATCCCAACAGGATCGGGTTTTTTGGAGTTCTTTGTGTTTTCAGGAGTGCTCATCCTCTACTAGATGTTGACTTGTGGGAGCAGCGGTACGCTCCTGTTGAAGGCTGTTTGTTTTCTTTGTGATTAGCCTTCGGTAGCAGAAATGAATCCTTGCACTGCTCAGCCTTCCCTGGAGTCCGTGATTTGCTGTTGTTATCTATGGAAGTGTGTAAAGGGAGATGTGAAACCTCCTGAGTGTCAGGGCTGCAGGGAAGGAAGCCTCTGATGGAATTAATCATAGAACCATGAAGGAATTTGTGTGGGAGGGAGCTTAAAGCCGCTCCAGTTCCAGCCCCCTGCCATGGGCAGGGACACCTTCCACGAGAGCAGGTTGCTCCAAGCCCCATCCAACCTGGCCTTGAACACTGCTAGCGATAGGGCAGCCACAGCTCCTCTGGGCACCCTGTGCTAGCGCCTCACCAGGTGGCAGATACTGGGAGTGAAGAAACCTCAAAAGATTACTGTTGGGTCGTGTTGGAACATGAGACTTGAGGTGCAGCAAGTGTTGCCTTTAGTTCGGTGTTCCCAGCTTGGGTGGTATCTCAGTGTTTCAATGGCAAAGTGTAAGAGACCCTTCCAGGAAGCAGCATTCCAGCTTGACTGCCTGTTCCATGCTTTTAGCCACTATGGCATTGTGTAGCATTTGCTCTGGAAGGTCCAGCCTACACTTGAGTCTTGTTACACCTCTTCAGTGAAGTCCTCAGTTCTGCCAGCGTCACACAGGGTTAAAATACCTTCTCCAGTAGGATCTCTCATGAGCTGGGTGCCCTCTGTGTGGGTTGAGCTCCCATCTGCTGAGCTGAGCCTGTCCATCCCATAGCACTGTGTCAGGATGTGTTTTACCTGACTGAGCTTCAGCAGCTTGCCTGTGGCCTTGGTGTGGTCCTTGCAATGAGACCCAGCTCCATGTCCCCACAAGCTCTCTGGATTCCTTCTTCTCAAGGTGCCGCTGTCTGTTTTAACCTCCTTTCTCTGCTGGAAAGGACATTGGCTGTTCCTGCTGTGACCAGGGCATCAGCCTGAAGAGAGTCCAGTGTGGTCTGGCCAGGGCAGCTGCAGCCTTTGCTTTGGTCTGGGAGCATGGGAGTGGGGAATTCTGCCTGGAAAAGCTTCATAGTTAGGGACAAGGTAACCCTGAGTAGCAGGAACTCAGCTCTGGGTTTAGGAGGCTCAGGCTTTGCTTTCAGCTGACTTCCTGAAAAGAGGTTTGCAGCATAGGCTCTGCTCCTGTTGTGGAGATGCACAAATGGGGAAGGAATCGAAGCAAAAAGCAGAGGGGTTTGTCAAGGGCAGTGTTCTAAGGACACGAAGTTGGATCTTGGGAGTTATTACTCAAAGTCCCCAGAGCTTTGATGCTTTTCCGGTGTCCTCATAAACTGTGAAGAACCCACCATATGCTGAACCCAGCAGCACATCTACTGAGGGCGTGTGAGAGCCATGCAGCTGCACTGGAATCAGGGTGGAATTTGTCACTTCTGTATTGAGCCTGTTCTTTCTCCAGTGCTCCTGCTGCTGGGAAAAGCATCCCTTCTGCTAGCTTGGAATTGAGATGGGATTAGACTTCATATTGAAGTAGTTTCACAACTCTAATGTGACCTGGTGCTGAGTGCTGCTGTGGTTTGTTACCCAAAACAGTAGTGGTTTTACCTGCAGGACCCAGGCAATGATTGTGCCCCTGCACTGGGCACTGGTGAGGCTGCACCTTGAATCCTGTGCTCAGCTCTGGACCCCTCACTACAAGAGAGACCTTGAGGTGCTGGAGCGGGGCCTGGACCACAGTGTGATGGGGAAGGGCTGAGGGACCTGGGGGGTTCAGATGGAGAAGAGAAGGCTCAGGGGGGACCTGATGGC
>WYDI02030575.1:0-31856 GCA_009867235.2 Psittacus erithacus
TTTTGATGCAGCCCAGGATACAGTTGGCTTTCTGGGCTGCGAGTGCGCACTGAAGCCGGCTCATGTTCATTTTCTCACACCCCCAAGTCCTTCTCTGCAGGGCTGCTCTGAATCTCTTCTCTGCCCAACCTGTAGCTGTGCCTGGGATTGTTCGGACCCAGGTGTAGGACCTTGCACTTGGCATGGTTAAAGATTCTCTGGGATATTCTTCTTGTACTGGTAACCCCATACATAATCAAGGGAGAAACAGGTAGCTTCCTGAATAAGTAGTGACAAAAAGTAGAAATTTTTGCTTGAATTAGACCCTACTGTTTCTTCCCTGAAGAACTCTAAGGCTGGGCAAATACAACAAACCCAGGTTTTCTGCTGAGCTAATATTGTAACTTTTAGCTGTAGAGAGACGTGAGCCTGCATTTAAACTTCAAAGGATGCATAAGACTCCTGAATCAACAAGTAAATTATAAACAGAAGAAGTTTCTTCTTAACGCCAGCGGAGCAATGGAGGTCAGATTGAGCACCAAGCTGCATGTATCAAAACATAGGTATCTGAATTCAGGGACTGGATTTAATTGTACACATGGAGGTATTTGGCAGCACCTGAGACACCCATAGTATTGTGCCTGGTCTCCAGATGTCACACTGGACTTAAGAGTTCTTCAGCAAGGAGAAAATAACTTACCTAAAGTCTAATGATAAATGTCAGTAACAGCTCATGAGCTGCAGTAAGATATTTTTTTGAGTAGTACTTTTCCACTTGATGTCTAGGAACAATGTCCTAGACAACCACTGTGACATCTTGAGCAATGTCTCCAAAAGCAAACTGGTATGAAAGCAAGGCATTTAGCTTGCTGAGTTGACCAAGTGTTACTGTCTCACAACCACTCAAGCAAATCATCTAGTGTCTCCCTATGGAAAGTAACCGGTGTCTCTAGAGAGCAGTTCACCCTGTCTGTCTAAGTCAATTTGGCTAACTTTTGGAGGTTCCTGTTTCTCCCTCTGTTAAGTAGGTTGCAGCTAAGACAGCCAGCTATGACTAGTCCGCTAACTTTCACATGGGTGAGTTTGAAACGAAATGTCCCAGAATACAACTGCCACCATGGTTATTGTGTTTTGCTTTTTATATAGGAGGGACTAAAACCCTACACAATTACATTAAATGCATTTTGAAAATGGTCCCATATAAACTATGTGATTATCAGGGGCTTTTAAGAAATACATATAATGAATGTCAATAGCCATTGCACAACTCTTTCAAAAAAGACATTCCTGTATTCAACATCTACACATGAAAAAGCTTTCAAAGCATGACTACACTCATAGGCAAAACAGCAAAGAAAGCTTATAGAAATGTCCAGTTTCCCCAGGTCTGTCATCAGGTTTGTCCATTAGAAACAAAACTTCTTCCCAACAGTCACATGAAAGAAGTTCCTAAGTAATCATTCACACATAGTGTACGTTTTGCCTCCATCCCATCTTCAAAGCATCCGTTGGTGGTCCATTTTTAGGTATGAGATAAGTCTTTTTCTCCTCCCCCAACATGAAAGTCAGTCCTGAATCTCAACCAATAGCTTCCATGTGAACATGGGATCTGCCTGGGGGTACTAGTAGAAATCCAAAACGAGCTTTGATGTTCCAACAAGATAATATGAGACCACACAGACAGTTGTCCCTATGAAATACTAAATGCAGATTCTTTTGATCTCAAAAAATAAGATACTATTATAATTTAATACAATTATCCAAAAGATGAAAATAAATAATATTAAATGAAAACATACCAAATATGAATATTTTTAATGTTGGTAGAAAAATTCCACATTATCTTTACTTGTATTCTTTTGAGGCAGGACTTGTCTGGGTTATTCAAAAATATTTTTAGCTGAATAATTTATACTTTCAAATCTTTTATAACCATTTAGAAATTTTTAAAAGCTGAATATCTACTTTTATGAGTCTGTCTCCATATTCAGCCACCTAAAACCAGGTCCATGACATCAGAGCTGGAATATCTTTAGAGCTTATTAAAAAAGTTGCTGGCCAAAAATAAGATCAGTGGGTCTATAAAACATTCAGTGTAACCTGTGTGACGGATTTCACTCTTGCAGAAACATATCCTGGTTATACATGACATAGTCATACGCTGATTATGACTTCACTTACTTTATGATAGTGCTGTGACAGAGAAACCACCATAGTTTATTATGATGAGGGTCTGGAGCATTTTGTCAAACCCAGTTTTGAACACAAGAATCAAGAACATGCCATCAGTAGACAGTCTTCACAGAGTACTTATTTAAGCAAACATTTGTCACTGATGTTATTCCATGATTTGCAGTAACTATATAAAATATGGTTGAAAATTCTTCTTTAGTTTCTAATGCTGCTCTGGTAACATTTAGAGTGGGTTTATAGTGCAGGAAGTAGATAAAATTTTAGCTAAAATTCTTATCACTACACAGTTTAAAACTCACTAGCTGTTTCTAGCTTGGCAAACTTCAGCTGTAGAGCTGAAACTCCCCATGCCATAGGACTGCTGAAGAAAGGTTTTGTTTCCACATATTTTTTGGTTTTAAGGTCTTTGAACAACAAAAGTTACTTTGCTGATCAGCATAAATGGTGCTGAGAATGGTGTTACATAAAATATTCTTTAGATCACATTACAAACAAAAAAGGAAAATTGAAAAATGTTCTTTGAAAAAGTTGTCTCCCTCAAAATTTGGTATAAGATCATATTCTTATAAGGATTGTGCCTTGTAATGTGTGAATTTGTCCAAATTTGGCCAAGCTCTAAACTTGTGAAAAATCATGCACTTTCTACCTCTCTGCTACACACTTTGTGATGTCTTGCCAGTCCCACAATGAAATGAGATGCAACTTGACCATGTGGCTGTCACTCCTTGGGCATCTTCATCCCAAGCACAGCAAAGCATGCTCTGCCAGCATCAGTCATGGATGGTGCATCAGTCATGGTAGCTACATGGATGGTAGGGTAGCATCAGTCACGGGCGCTACATGTACCCACTCTGAGCCCACACCACATTTTTCCATTCCTGTGGCAATGCTACAGGAGAGCTGCACTTGGAGTAGAAAATGAAGAGAGGGGTGGGAAGGTGGGATGAAAAAATGAGAGGTAGATGCCTGAAAGAAATGTGGTGAAAAAGAAGGCATCAGGAGCTGAACACAGCTGAGAAATGGAAAATCAATCCCTGAGAGATGGAAAGTCATTAAGGAGGAGTAGATAATGCAAGTGAGCAAGAAGTGGTGAAAAAATTAAGAAAGACAGACCTGGAGCTAGGAGAAGCAGGAACAGAGACCTTTAAGACCATTGAGACCAACTGTTAACCTAGTACTGCCAAGTCCGCCGCTAAGCCATGTCCCTATGTACCACAGTCTGCTGTCTTTTAAATACTTTCAGGGATAGTGATTCCACCACTTCCCTGGGCAGCCTGTTCCAGTGCTTGATATTTTTCCTAATATCCCATCTATACCTCCCTTGGAGCACTTTGAAGCCATTTCCTCTTGTCCTATTGCTTGTTGGGAGAAAAGACCAATGCCTACTTTGCTAAAACCTCCTTTCAGTTATATGGTACATGTGTCCAGGGAAAGGGGAAGGGTGCCACAGCTTTCCTACTGCTGTTACAATACCTCTACACCCTTTAACAATCCCACTTGTGTAAAATCAACAGCTTTTGAACCCCAACATTTTTGCCTTGTTATGAAGCCTCAAAGTCACTGGTCAAATGTGTTCCTCCACCTCCCTCTAGTGGGAGGTCCGCACAGCAAGTATTTTCTCCCTTTTCCAGTTTCCACCATACCTTAAAGAATGAAGGGCTGCTCTGCACACCCCAGTTCTGCTTCAGTGAGTTTGTTTGTGTGGGGACACACGTGTACTTGGGCTCTGTCCAATTTTTTTTCCCCACATCCTCTGTGTTCAAATTAAGTAGTTCTATGCCACAAGGCTACATTGAAATAATCTTTAAATTGCAAAATTGCCCAGTAGTCCAACCTTAGAAAATGCCCGAATAAAGTTAAGTTTAATTTATTACTACATGAATATGTGTTATGCCTGAGAATTGAAATTAAAGATTATAAGACTGCCACTTCATTAAAAATATAGTATGAACAGTGCTCAGATGTAAATTAGTTTTGCGTCATGACTGAAGATCACTTGGTGCTTTCAAGATGGGCACTATATGAGGCAGATGAACAAAAAAGATTGTGATGAAACTCACTGAATATTCCTGGAAAACCAGATTCCATCCTGACTTTCTCAGAGTTTTTCTTTGAAAATCATATAAACTCTCTCTCATATTTTATACATGTAAATTGTGGTTCTGCAAAATGTTTTTTTTAAGAATTGCCAAGGTCTTGCAGCAATTGCTAAGATAAATGGGAGCACCACTCTGAGCATACATGATGCTATATACTTTGAGAAATCAGACCTTAGGCATCTCAAATTATCACCCCAAATTAGCCAACATTTTTGACAATTCCCTATCTGTAAAATGGGGAGAATGATACCACAGGGACATTATGGAGATAAATTAATTAATTTCTGTTAATAAGTAGGATACTATGAAAAAAAAACACCAGCGAAAAACCCATTAGGAAATGAATAATTATGTATTCGGTGCAAGGTTTGGATGGTGTGCAGAAAATTAGGCAGGGGGACATATATTAAATAATGAGAAGAAAAAAAAATATGGCATGGTTGCTTGTTTTGTGAGCACAGTCTGCCTTGTACACCAAATGAGGTAGGGGTCCTGTGGGTAGACACTGCTGTGTAATTAAAGACTGCATCATAATGCATGCACGCAGGCCACTAATTCTCTTATTTCTCTCTTAGCACTGTGACTTTTTAATCATAACATTTCTTTACTATGTTGTAGGGTGATAAACATATTTAGAATATGAAATAAATTGCTTAGTGTTACAGCTGGGAAATTGCTAGCTCCCAGCTTAAGGAATTCTTGGTTTCCTTAATTTCTTTATCTGGTATAGTCCGGTAAATTTGTGGGAGAACAAGAAGGTCTACCACTTCGGACATCACTGAAAATTCTATGACCTTGCATGAATATTAATTATTTCATCAGTATTGTTTGCTTTGTGAGTGAAATAAAGCATAGGCCAGCTGGTATATAACTCTGGACTCTAAGAAATACTTATGTTCTGCAGAAGCTCTGCCAGGTGAACAGAGCTGGCAAGCAGAATGTGTCACTGCAGGCATTTTGCATACTTGACAGAAAACAAAGGTAAAGAGTTCTTTGAGGATGGAGTTTGTATGAGCCTTATTTTCATAAGCATGTGCATACCAACCTCTTAGGTAGTTCTGAAAAGGTGATTTCTTGAGTTTTACAGCCTGAGCATACATGAATAAAGTTTCTTCTTCCCCAAGGAAAACAATAAATATTTCTTAGGTATAATAACATTTTCTGTAGAATTTCAAAGCATTTGCACATATTAGAAGAGGGAAAGATAACTCTATTTTCTTTTAAAATATTTGAAAAAGTATTTTACAGCAATTCTCATGCTGAACTGTCTCTGTCAGACTTTCTCAAATTTCTGACTGAAGGGGTATGTAATAGATATTGAGAAAAAAATTAGAAGAGTTCAAAGAGGCTGAAAGCACAAGCTTCCAAGGAAAGATAGTAGAAGTCTGTAATTGTGTTATTGCCAGCACCTCCTGTGATGCGACTGCTGTGAAACATCACAGAAGCTTTCAGATATGTAGTGTAATGAACACCTTCCCAGTAAATATGCCTTGTCTGCCAACATCTCAGTAGCTGATTTCTTTGCCAAGCTATGTTGTGATTACATTTCTCTGCTAGGTTAACAGTTTTTCAAAATCTGCCTTAAAGTTGTCAAACAACGTAGTTCAAAGCTCAACATAACCAGTAAAAAGAAGTTAAAATTGGCTTCACCACAGATAGTATCAGTTGGTATGGATCTGCTCAACCAGAGGGGCTGAAGGAGCTCATCAGCCATTCCTGCGGCAAGCTGGTAGTGTCTGGGTGGCATCTGGCTATTTACTTTGACAGTAGTTGGAAGAGACAAGGCTAAGCTCAGAAGGTCATCTTACCTTATTCTGAATAAGGGACAGATTAGATTGCCAGACAAATCATAATGTTCCTCAGCTGAATAAAAAATTCAGGTAGAAGAAGTTCATTGTACAAGTAGGTTCACAGTAGATTTTTAGCCCTAAATGCTGTGGACAAATAGTTTGATCCTTTTGTTTGTTTGTGGGTTTTTTTGTCATTTCTGATGTGTTGCCTGCTTTCAACCTGCAGAATACTCTCTCCAAAATGCAGTGGGGATAAATTTGCCAGTATGGGTGAGTATCTAAACATGAGGTAGACACCTACTGGGTATAACAAAAGCCCTTTAGAGAGTGAAACTGGTTAAACACTTCTGAAAGTCCTCCTTGAGGTCTACTAACATCTTAAAGTGTCAAATGAAATTGGGAAATACAGTTGTTAAAATATTCCTCATATATGTGGCCTTCTGGAATTGTTTATGCCTGTATTCCTCACAATGCTGAAAATGCAACTGATTTCTCTGCTAAGCTAATATAGTCCTTCCCAGAAAAATTATTTGCCATGAGTTCTTTCTTGAAAGGAAATGAATATTCTTTTGCATACAAATGAATGTATGTATAAATGTACATTTAAATGTTTATGTGTATACACACTATTTATAAAAAGCTTAAATAACTTGTTGGTTACTCATCAAACTTAATAACAATAATGTAGTCCATGTTGAAGAACAGCCTTTATTGCTTTGGGCATTTGTAGCCAAGTTAAGTATCTCTGGCAGTTTGGATGGCATTAGACTTCACAAAAATAATTTCAAGACCATATAAGCCTGACAAAGGCCAGTGTTGGCTGAAATGTGGAAAGGTTGCAACACTGAATGACAGACATGCTGATTTTCCAAGTAAATGAAATTTTTTTTATTGAGCTTCCTTATTAAGCAAGTTAGCACCAAAGCAAATTGCCAAGTAGCACACAAGGGAAGACTTTGTTTTGGGTTTAAGTTTATTTTTGTTTTCCCTTTATATTTGATTAAATAGGGACTTCTGCTTTATGTGAGGTTTCACCCTGTAAAGAAGCCCATCTAATAATTCTCGGCTAAGAGGCGTATTTCCCTTGAACGATCTCTATTTTTAATGTGACATGATGTAAGTGATTATATTCCTCTTTGTCAGGAAGCTGTACAGAGATGGTCATTGGTGCTTAGTCATAAAATGCCAATTCAGCAAGCAGCAAATACGACAAAACTTTTGCTGTGTGTACAAGGCCACATAATTAGCTGAACTGCTGCATTAAGTGCAACCGAATCACAGAAACAGGCTTAACCCTATGGTTGTGATGGATGATGTGACAAAAAAATCTAACTAAATAAGAAATCTGTTTAAGAAAATATAGGCTCCAATGCTACTAATATTTATTAGGCTCAGATTAGCTTTTCTAATCTCAGTAAAAACCACTATTGCAGAGGGGGGAAGGAGGACGAAATTGGTTTCTCTTCCTTTAGGGTAAAGGAAATTGAGTTAGCAACCCCGATGGATATAGTCAGCATGGTAATCCCAATTTGATGAGGGAAGATGCTTGAGACCCTGCCTTATTTGCAAACATGGTAACTTACGCTGCCTATATAGACAAGGACAAGTGGCAGCTTTCCATTGCTGCCCATGAAGAACCAGTCAGAGATGTTTCAAAATGTCTCCTAAGGCACCATTGGCTCATGTTGCATCAGAAAGAGAATGGTGAAGGATCAGGAAATGATGAGTAACCAAATGGGACCTACGATATATCTGTGTAAATCAGATAAGGCCTTGTATTTTCCTCTGCTCTTGCTTGTGCAGCGCCTTGTGTGTAAGAGCAGCATTCGTAAAAGACCACTGGAGGTGAGCTGTGCCATCTAGGAGAAATAGAGTGATACCTGCTGCAAAGGAGAAATGAGGCATTTAAATCCCATTAATGAACCAGGAGCTTAACATTTCCACATGAACCCCTCTAGATGCTCAAACTGGCCCTTCTGAATCTTCATTTCAATGTTACCTTTTTCTATTAAATTGACACCGCCTGAAGCTTAGTCAGCTACTCTCTTTGTTCTAGAATGGGTTTCTCAGTGCTCTGAACATTGTGTTGTTGTTTGGAGATAAGTTTTCATTTCCTATTAGAACCAACTCATGATTTTATTGCAACTGTGAACTCTGATAGTCATCAAGTATTGCATTTATACTTAAATAAGTGCAGAAGACGTGGTTTTAACATCTTCTGTATATTTCTGAAGAGGGAAGAGAGAGGCAAATAATTCCTAGATGAGGCATTAATGAAATTAAAATTTTAGTAGTTGTATTCTAATATTGAAATGTTAAGAAAGAATGTATTTTTCTCAGAAGTATACAATTAATAAAAAAGAAGGCTGTATTAAAGGCATTGATTCTCAAGCTGAAACAGAAGATATATAAATTCAGAAAATATCTATTTTCTCAAATTTAATATTAACTCAAAACTCACCTTTTTTCTCCTCTATATCATTTGCTTTTTCATGTTTCTCTTCAAAATTTGGGGAATAGAAGTTACCTTTTGTGCTGGCTTGGAGCTATTTAGCAACATGGGACTTAGGAAAAGATTGTTCACTGCGGGGCTGGTTGGTCACTGGAACAGGCTTCCCCATGGTAGTGCCCATGGCACCAAGCCTGTCAGAGATCAAGTTCATCTGAACACTCTTAGTTCTATGGTTTAGTTTTGGGAAGTCCTGTGAGGAGCAGAGAGTAGGATTCCGTCATCTTTATGGGTGGGTCCCTTCCAACTATAAATATTTTATGATCTTATGATTCTATAAACATGCAAGAATTCCGCAAGGATATCACAAATATGTACTTTGTTTCTAGCACAAAGGAAGTAGAAAAGTGCTTGATACTCTCTTTGAGGTCAGCTGCTCTTAAAACGGTGTATTCCTATTTGAGACAGCCTTATGGCAGAGTCAGACAGCATCTACACAGTGAAATGGAGGATGCTCACCTCATCCCTATTGCATAGTCACAAGTCTGGTAAGGAAAGGAGTCAGGAATTGTCCATGTGTCTCTTGGAAAAAGATTAATGATCTTTTTTATTTAACCAATCAAGAAACAGACTGAACTGCCAAAAGCTGAAGTTATTATAACTTTATAGAAGAAATCATTGATGACAAGTTTTCTGAAGTTCAAATCATTGTCTAGGGAAAATTTATATGATCCAATATCAATATTAGTATTCAAAGTGTCTGATTTGGGATTTAGGTTTACTGAATTTATAGTATGTCTTGCCCATCCTACAACAAACATCCAATATTTCTAAATATCTGAACCTCTTTTCTCTCTTCTTTACAATTTGCCTTGACAGAATCATTCCTTTGATATCATGATATCCCACATCATATTTTCCTGTCTAACAGAAGAAAGGGATGAAAATTTCCTTAAACATTTGAACAGCATCTTTACCAGAGATTATTTACTAGAATGATATCTGGTTTTGTTTGTTCGTTTGTTTTCTCTTCTGTTCTGCACAAAGCAAATTTCCTTACATGAGAGCTTAGACCTATGGGGATATCACAATCTACTACAATGATATTTTTTCTCCACCACACACATACTTCTGTGCATAACTGCCAGAGGCAGAGAAAAGAAGCTTTTTTCTCTATAGATATTAAAAAGAAAAGCATCGCTGATAGGCGATACATTGATCCTAACTGGAGACAGCTTTTATTTGTACTGTTTTCTCTGTGTAAAGCAGGTGGAAAATATATAGCCTTAATCCAGTTCCATCTTAGTATCTTTCCTAAGGTGTTCTTCCAAAGTCATCTTCTGCTTAAATCTCTCTATTCCCTTCTTTTTCTTTATTCTTTCATTTAAAGAATAGCATTTTTCATCTTAAGATAAAATTTAAAAAGTATTTATTCCTTTAATTCAAATTACTTTCCTTCACAAACAAAATAGTCCTGGAAGATGATACACTTTCAGTTTTACTGAACTTGTTCATTAGTTTTGCAGCTTCAGACCCTGACAGATATCTTTCTTATTTAGAAGGGAAAGAATTTGTTCCTTAAATCATCCACTTTCTCAGAAATATGTAAAATTTTGTCATCACATTTCTCTTCAGGTTTCTAATATGAATATCCTGTATAGCACAGTTCTCCAGAGAGTCTCTATTTTCTATTTGTAACTGAAGCAGGTATAAAACATGAAGACAACATACTCCCCCGGCTTCCAGCTTTCAAAATCTGAGATCCACAAAATTGCTCAAATAATATGCTGCCACTTTTGAACTATATCCTAGTGTCTTATTATCTTTAATTAAAATGATTGCCAAACCAGGCATTTCCTCTGAAGCTCTTTTGTTACAGATCTGCCTGTTCTTTTTTTTGTGATATTTTTTGTTTTAGCTGTGTCTTAAAGTTTGTTCTATTTTACTAATTTGCATGAGGTCCAAGTTCTTCTTACATCAAGTAATTTCTTTTCAGTGTTGGACTCTAAACTTATTCTAATCCCAGGATTCTGACAGATATTGTCTCTTCTTAGTTCTTGTTCCTTTTTTCTTTTTTAGTTTGGAAACTTCAGCAATAAAGATTTTTCTCACTACTGCTTGCCAGAAACCCACAATATTTTAAATCTATTTCATTTCTAGCATTTTCTCTTAGAAATTTCTGAGAGAAGTCTTTACAATTCTTGTGCTTTTATGAGTACTGTACTCAAAAAAGTACAAAAACTATACAGAAGCACAAGATATAATTCTGCTCAGTCTCTGTCTGTGCTGTTTGATTTTTGATTACCAGCATATTAACAGTGAGTAAAAGTGATGGTGATAGCTAGTCACTGAGGAGAATTTGGGAAGGAGGTTATTCATATATTCTGTATTGTGGCAGTGAACAGTATGAATGAGCTCTGATTTCAAAGCTCTTAATCTTCCAAATACTATTCAGATTTCATGTTTCTGATATTTCACTTGTTTTTTGTGTCACTTCCTCTGTTCAGTTCTCAATATCTTTGATCTACAAGGGGCAGTTTTTGACATTTCAGTAGTCCCCTGCTCCCTGAATATATTAAGATATTTTAAAAACAATAAAAAGAATTGATTCCGCCTATGGTTCATAGCAAAACTATTAGTTTTCATTCCTCTTTAGATGACCTTTAAACTGCCTTTTCATTCTTCAGACTATCTCCTAAAACAAAAGTGACCTTTAGCTAATAAAGTGTCTTCCATTTTCTCAGTGAGCTCTTGTAGAGAGCGATGTGCTGTGTGTGTATGTTGTTCCTAGTAATTTTTTATCCCTAGCTTGCAAATGGGCTTCTTTTACAGTGTATTACCTGGTATACCTACCTGTTTTGATTGTAAAACCTTCTTTTCTTGACAGGGCCATTTGGACCTCTAATTTTTATAGGTACAATTTTTATTGACTTATAAATACTCAGTTTATCAGCCAATATTCTCTTAATTTTTTTGTTTCTACAGTGTAATTCCAAACCTGTCAGACTAAGACCTGTCAATACAGTGTTAAGCTGTAACACTGAGCCTACAGCTAATTTTTTACAATGAAGAGATAATAAATGTTGCGGTTATTTCTCAGTCTTCTGATATGTATGGGCTACATTTTTAATCTTCTTTCATCACTTTATACAACCTACCTCTAAATTTAACTCTTTTAACCATAGTCCCAATAGCCATGTCTTCTTACATTATTCATTAGACTTTGCTGCTTCCCCAGCTCAAACGCTCATGCATGTGGATTCCCAGGTAATCCTCTCTACAACCCTATTTTCCTTTACCCCTAAACATGGAAACTTGCCCTCACCCTGTGACAGTGAGGAACACTCATTCCTTCTTCCCCTCAGGGTGAGGTCCCACTTGGAAGGTTTGAGTGAAGGGTGAAGATGCAGCATCGTATTAAGATTTTGGTGTTTGGGCAGAACTGGAAGGGTGATTGCTCCTTTTTTCAGGTCATCCTCCTTCTTTCCTATGTTAATCTATACCTATCTCTGTCTCCTTTCTTCCTGGGTTTTGAATTGTGCTTTTCAATACCCACTTTCTTCATATTTCTGCTATGAAAAGTAGTACTTTTACTGTTTTACATATTATTGTTCAGCTATACCCAATTCCTCAAACAGCCACAGCTTCATGATTTTTATTTACTACTTTTCCTTTCCTTATTCTGTGATGCCTTCTTTGTTTTAAACTAAAAAATTTAACCTCCTTAAAATGGTAATGTTTCTGGTTTTTTGGACAAATTTGGCTCATAGATTTTCAGATTGTTTTCACTGACTTCCATTTCTATACGGCTGTATTCCTTTATTTTCTCTTTTTTGATGTGTTTCTGTTCTTATATGTAAAATACGTTACTGTGTGAACTGCACTGAAACAAAAGTTTCCTCTGGTTTTTACTTATTATTTTAAGATGGGTGGTTGTCTTATTCAGTTCCTTTATTTTTCAGTAGTAGGCTACGGTCATGAAGCACCTGTGCTTTGTGTTTTCCCAGACGAAGACTTCCTAGGCCCTTTCAGAACCTGTTATTCTGAGCAAATTTACTATCGTGTTCTTGGGATTACTCAAAAGGAACTGTGGAAGGAGGCAGTTTGGAGGCCTCTGTGAGCACCAGCCTTAACATTACTTTTGGTTTCAGATGCAGAAGATAGCAGATCATTACTTAGAGGAGTTATCAAAACATCTCTTTCCTTTGTGCCTCATGGAAAAGATCTATTTTTCAAATTATTTCTTCCTTTAGGTTCTGAACTCATTTTATTTTCCAGATCCATACTTAATCACAGTTTTGCAGATTTTTAGTCCTTAACTGTAGATCACTGATTCTATTCCTGGTTCATTTTAACTGATTTTAAACCTATCAAATTTTGATTGCACTGGCAATTTAGGTATCAGATTACTGAAGTGAAGCCAGAGAGGAATGGCTAGCGCATTTTCTCTGGGATATCCATCTTAAAGGGTTGCAGGTTGTGCATTTTAATTCAGCTTTCAGTCACAATGTATTTGCTCAAGTGGTATGAAGTCAAAGAATAATATTTTTGGAAGTATTTTTCATTCTGATAAATCAGTAAGTAAAGTTTTTAGAAACTGTCTTATTCATTATACTCCCCATGATTCTATCTAACATCTAACAAATCAGAGGTAGAAAGGATGGAAGGAGAGCACAGGGAGAGAACACATCTTGTTTTATAAGTTACAAGACACATAAACAAATATCCTGACAACTGAATGGAGCTCTAATTTGACCAAATGCATTCAGTACCGTCAAATAGAAAAAATGTTTCACAAAAATGCCCTGGAAATGGATGTGCTCACTAATGACTCCAAAACTGCTTGGTGGCACATGAGAAATGCCTACAACTGTCTCATCCAAATTCCACATTTTCCAGGTTGGCTGTTTAAAGTTTCAGCCAGTACAGCATTTTCTGCCTCTTCTATTCTTTCTGCAAAAATTGGAAAATATTTCTCTTTCCCTCAGCTCCCAACCCAAGGTAGAATTCAACTGACTGAATGAAGAGCTCTTTGCCTGTTCTACTAAACTGCTTGTAAAGCTGATAGAGGGAAACAGGAATTTCTAGGACAGGATCTGCCACCTCCTAATGGAGATAACTATGAGGCAGGTGAATGTTGAATAAAGAAATCCATATCTCTATTAATTGTAAGGAAAGAATAAGATGTCTAGAGCAGATAGAAGGTGCAAGAAAAATCCCTCAAGTATGTCTCAGCTATACTCATTTCCACATTAATAACATTAATTACTGGTAGATGTGCATGTTCTTGAAACAGAAAGGGATCATTACAATATCATAATCTGATTTCCTGCATAACCCATACCTGGTATTTTACACAACGATCCTTTCACTGAGCCAAATAACTTGGGAGCCAATGAAAAAAAGTCCATTTTCTCCTTACCTGCCTTCTTCTTCCTCTAAGATCAAACTCTTAGACCATCTTAAATTTAAAACCTATAAGCAATGTTAAAAAGATTTATTTTCTAGCTTCTGGGGAATTTCCACAACAAAATTAGTAGGTTTGCTTTCTGTCCGCAGTGTGCTCCTTACCCAAAATTTTGTACTGCCTACTTTATGGCCCTCTTTGTAAAACAACATAGCCCAGTACTCAGTGCCCTGAAAATCACTTCATATTTTCAAACTTAGGAGAAAGTAAGTTTGTTCAAGGTTTAGAGTTACTCTATTTTGGGTATTTTATATATATTTCACTATATTGTGGAACTGCTTTTGCTTTGTCTTTTTATTGTGGTGCTAAATTTGGCATTAGGTTTTAATAACTGCGCAGTGCTTTGAGACTATGCTGAAATGTATTTTATCAATTTAAGTTACTATTCTATTATTACTTTGCCCTAAGGCTCACCTCATTTTCAGCAAAGTCCACTCATTTTCTGTGGAGTCATCACTTTTTCCCTCTATTCATTTACCCTTCCCTTTTCCCAGCCTTTCTTGTTGAGAAGGGCCAAACGAACACTCTTTCTAAAGCATGGCTCCATCTGGTAGGATTCTTCTGCATTGTAACTTTTCTGGTGCCACCCTCCTCAGAAGCCATAAGTGTCATATATCACATCTGCATGTGCCCTGTCTCTAGGAAATAGCAATATATGAGACACATGAAGGTCTACAGTTGGGATTTTATACTGGGTTCAAAAGCACCCAAAATATTCATCCAGCCTTTGAAGTATTTCATCCCTGCTTTCTTGACTCTCACAGCTACCAAAGCTAGACTTGAGGAAGGTGGGACAGTGTTTATCCTAGCAGCAAGGGATTAATTTCCTACATGTCATTTGTGTGAAGGGATGGAAAATCACACTCACCACAAATCTCATTTTCATGGGTGAGGAGATCTTTTTGGGCCCTTGCTTTGAAGCTTTTGCTGAACACACTTAAAGTTCATCCCTGGGCCTATAAGCTGTGAGCTCTGCTATGGTCAGTAAGGATATAGCTCTTTGGAGTAAAGGTGAAACTTTCAGAAGCACTTTCAGAAAGTGTTTTGGTCCTGACAGCATGGGGCATATATGGCCCCACGGTATCATTCTGAATGAAAGCTAAAGTCAGTCTCATATTATCAGTCTATTTTCAAATAATATATACTGAAGGGCAAATACAAGACAACGACAAAGATCAGAGGTAAGGGTAGGGAGGGTAAGAAATCCTTCTAATGAGGAATATGAGCTTTTAAAGGCCACAGAAAAATGGAATCACAGAAACAGAAGCTGGGAAAGAGAGAGTTCAAGTTGTTGCAAGAAGCAAATGGTGTGCCATGGCTCCAGTGGACTGTCAGAGACTCTTCGTATCCAGGTTATCTGAAAACAGTCAATTTTCAAATGCCTTTTGAATGTGGATAAGAGTCTCACCACCTTTTGGCTCTATCAATAGTAGTGTGATTTGAGAGACTCATACCTCACCTGTGAGTAGCATGCCCTACACATCACTTCAGATGATTTGTCTGTCATCCTGCCTACATTCCAATGCTGATCAAGGGGCAGGGTGTCAAGAGTAGTGTGTCAAGGGACAGGGTGTCATACCATTAGCTTTCCTTGTAGCAAGGGCACATTGGTGGCTTACCTTCAATTTGGTGCCAGCCAGGATCCCCAAGTGCTTATCTGCAAAGCTACTTTCAAGCTGGGCAACCGCAGCATGTATTTGTGTCTGGTGTTGTTCCTCTTCACAGGTGCAGGACTGGGTTTCCACTTGTTGAATTCCATGAGGTTCCTGTCAGCCTATTTCTCCAGCCCATTGTGGTCCTTTTGTGTGGCATCACGACCGTCTGGTATATTAGCCTCTCCTCCCAGTTTTGTGCCACCAGCAGTCTTGCTGAGGGCATGCTGCCCCATCATCCAGATCATTAATGAAGACAATAAACAGGACTGAACCCATTACGGACCCCTGGGGTAAACTGTTAGTAAATGGTCTCCATCAAGACTGCATCACCCTCTGGGTTTGGCCATTCAGACAGCTTTCAATCTATATCACTGCTTATCCAGCCTACACTTCATCAGCTTCTCGATGAGGATGTTATAGGAGACAGTGTTGAAAGCCTCACTGAAGTCAAGGTGAATTTTATCTACTGTTCTCTCTACCAATGGGAGAGAAAGGACTTCCAGAAAGTCTTTCTCTAAGTCTCTGATGGAAACCAATCCATCAAATAAGCTGGTTTATGGCATGGAATATAAGAAAAAAAAAAAAAAAAAATCATACATTGTCCATTATTGCTATCAGGGAATAGTTCTACTGGCCCTTCTTTACAGAGAGGGGGAGAAAGGTAGACACTTCCAAGGTAAGTTATTTATAGATGGTAAGTGGGACACTTAGATTGGGTAACTTACCTTCTATAAGTGCTTTCCTGTCTACAACAGCTACAAAGACAGCCTGAAGTATAGTTATATATTTGGACCTCAGCTAATTTCCTAAAGCTAGATTGGCTGAAACCAGGCTAAAATTAAAAGTGCATTTTTCACCACTGCATATCTTAGCATTTTGCTGGCTCAGTGTGCTTGAGTAGAACTGTTTAGCATAATTGCTAGTCATTTGGGAAGGATGCTAAGTACTGAGATGATAATATTTGCAGATGATGCAATTACTTAAATGACCAGCACTGAATTACCTGTCACTATCCTTTCTTGAAACAAAATATGAACTATGTAGACTGCTGATCTGACTTGGTATTTCCTGTACAGCATACTCCCTGCCTGATGCATATACTACTATTGACTAAAATCCATAAAGAACACAAGCAACAGCAACAGAAAATTCTCCAATGGATTTCATGTATTGCTTTCTTTCAGAATCAAAGCTCTGCTGAACAGGAGACAGAAGTCCAGTGCAATATGGGACATTTAGGGTTTAAGGAAAGAATATAGTTGTATTATGAACCTGACTTCTGGTCAAGAGGTTTGTAGGGGTTTTTTTTTCCATTTTCTTCCCCAAGAGGAAACTTTTGAAAAATTTCCTGGTCTTTGCTGGAATACTATTCTACAGCAAAATCCTAGATGCATTCTCTCAGCCAAGAAAGCTTTATTCCCAGTTTTCACACATTTTGCTCTGTATTTCTGTCTCAGAGAAAAAAAGAAAAAGAAGCCCAACCACTAAATTTAATTCAGGGAAGAAAGATGTCAAAATCTTTCTTGCAACATCTCAACATCTGTGCACCCAGTGCCAGCCAGAACACAGAAGTGAAAAGGTGCACAGACACTGTTCTTGAAAATGTTAACTTTTTCATGAAAATGGTTCTTTCCCCCCCAAAAAAAGTTTAACAATTCATGAGCTTATGAAGGAGCTCTTTATTTACCCACACCAGTTACCAACTCTTTAAATAAAATTAGCTGGCAAGTCAAGAGCTATGTAAACACTGGACTTTTTTCTTTGCTGCAAGTCCAAAATACAGTGGGATGAGAACTAAGAGAATATCTCTTATTCTCTGCAGCCTTAAGACAGCTCTATCTTTGGCATGGAACAAGCCTGCAGTAACTTTAATAACAAGGCAAAACATAGTGCTGTAACCCAGGTTCATAAGTTTCTTTTTCGTTGCCTTCAACAAAACCACCACTTAAATCAAACTCTCCTTAAGAAATGCTGATCTGCAGAATATTACCAGATGGGTCTCCTGCCTTCTGAAGAAAGGGGGAAATGAGAGAGCCTCATGTTTAACGGCATATGAAAGAAGAAATACAATGTGTAAACTTTCCACTGACGGATATAATAGTGTTCTCACTTTTAAAGAAAAACAGTACTTCCTAGCAGGAGGCCTGCAAGAAATTTAACAATTACTCAAGATTTAGTTGTACAGCATGGCATTTTCAAACATGTGCAGAGTCTGTTATTTTTTGTAATTAAATTAATTTACATAATAAATAATGTAATTAAAATACATTAGGACTGTGCAATCCCTAGGGCTGGAATTGTGTGTAGAGAAGTGATGCATATTCAATGTGAAGTTTAATGAGTAAAAAAATGCAGAATCCTGGAAATCTGGTAATGCGCAATATAGTTTTCGCACCCTCCTCCTTCTCCCCCATTCCTTTTCAGGGTAAAAGAGAGCCCAATTTACCGACTCAGGCTTTAAATCATTCACAAGTCTTTTTTCCTAAAAAGGAAACGCTGCTAGTGTTCAAGGCAACATGTGGTTATCCAAATGTTTCGCTACAATAGTTCTAGTGAAAAGTGATAGGAAATTGACTCTGTAACCCTGTAATAGCAATGTTTACTTTACCCTCATTGGAATTTTGCAGACTATAGGAAATCATTACTTGTCTCTTCGTTACAAGGCTGCCCTGATTAAAAACTCCTGCTGAGATTTTCAGAAGAGACTAATGTTATCAAAGCTTTGCTGTTAGGGATCATCACCATTCTCGATTTTCTGACTATAGATGCTGAGCATTTTCTGTATATCAGTCTCTGTTAAGCTGTGAAAAAAAACCAAACGTGTGAGTTCTCAGTCCCTCTCCCTAACTCAGTGAAGACTTTATGTTTTGGCGTTGCCTGCAAGATAAACGTGGTTTTAGCTCTGTGATTCAAGCTGCTGATCTCACACAGGACTTGATTCCTCAGGTATGGTTTTCCTCATGACTGGATCAGGCACAGCTTACAACTCTGCCTTGGGGTAAGGGGCACAGCCCATCTTGGAGGCACAGCCCATCTTGGAGGCACAGCCCATCTTGGAGGCACAGCAGTGACTGGGGCCATGAGATGCAGGGACCTACAATGCCTAAGCAGGGATGTTGCAAAGTATATTTCTCCCAGGTGCCAGGGTTTGTTTCTTTGCAAAAGGACAACAGGAGCCTTATCTGTGGTGTCTTGCCTTCTCTGATGACAGGGTTGTGATGGCAAAGCTCATGTGAGCCTGAGGAGTCAGTCTAAGCCAGGACCATCACCTCCATCTGTAATGGGACAATACTCATAATTAAATGTCAGCTTAAAGGAGCTCTAATACTCTGCACACTTCGGTGGGCTGCAAAAAACTTCCAATCATCTTTTTGATTTTCCTGGTTTCATAGCCATGCAATATTTAATATTTTAATTTGGGTTTTGTGTGTGTGATTTTTTACCCCCTAAAACCTGAGCTCTTGCAGCTAGCTAATCACAGGAGAAGCTGAATTTCTCCTAAAAGCTGTCTGCCAGGGTGATTGACGAAGATTTAAAACACAGAATTGTAAAGATTGAAAAAACAGATGAAAATAAAGAAAAAGTCCTTACATCTTTATTGTTGTCTTAAGCGCTGATGATCATAAGGCCTGTCTAATGGTTTCAGGAGGCCTGAGTCAGGGGTTTGAAATCATTAGCAATATTGATGCCTCTGAGAAGTGAATGCTTCATACTGTCTTTCTTGTGGCTGGCCAAAATTACCATTCCAGCTTGCTACTTTGCTTACACACAAAAGACCCTTTATTTCAAGCAGTAAAGGTCAGGAGTTTGGTGCTGAAGAACCAAGAAAATATCCTGACAGATCAATATGGTGTACACACGTGTACGTGGCCACTTTCTGTTATAATTAGCTATTATCAGTATTTACATACCAGAGTAATTCGAGTTTTGAAATAAATGATCACAGAGCAGCCAAAGGATAGCCCCCAGAGTGCTTTAAAAACTCCATCAACAGGGATAGGCTGTTTGCGTGTCTTTTTCCGTTCCTGCCATGCCAAATATTTCTGACTTTAAACTGAAGAGGTACATAATAACTGAAAGTAGTAACAGGTTTAAAGTTCTTGTGATTGATCAGAGTAAGCAGAATTCTGTGGCTGTTTCCAGTTTTGGGCAGGACAAACAAAAGTGTTGCAAGTTCTAACAGTGACTGAGCTCTCTGGAAGCTTTGGGTGCTCACACTGGAGTTGGGTACGTAATGCTCTTCTGTTTTACATACACAACAGTGAGACCCAGTCCCTAAATATTTCAATCAGTACTGAATTTTTTCCAAAGTTCCCAGCGTATTTTTGGTGAAAACTAGTATAATGTACAGCTGTAGATGACAGAAGGATATTTTCACCATTTAGTGAAATGTAGCCAACTCGAATTCCGCAGCGCTCTTTCTGCTTTGGGGACGTGCAAGAATTTCCATGTGATCAGAAGGTGGCAGCAGATCTCTGCTTCAGCTCTCCTGAGGTGATTTCAACCACTGCAGCAACTCAGAACGAAAAGGACAGAAGGAAGGAATAAAGTTTAAAATTAACTTACAGAGGAAAATAAGATATCTCAATTTTAATGCCAAAAGTAGCTATGAAAAGACTGCCTCTCACCTCTGCTGATCACATTGCACTAATTCAATAGCAGGTCCCTCACCAAATGCCTTAAAGATTCAGCAGAGAGGGGAAAGCATCCTCATGAAGCTGGGAGAGCAGTGTGAATGGCAGCCTGGGAAGCAGCCAGCCAGCGTTTTGCCTCATTGAATGCTTGAGTAATGGCAAAAGTGGCCTTGGCTGTTACACTGAACGCATCAGTATTGTAGTCTTTACTCACACTGAGCAAACTCAAGTATACAAGCCTTACGCATTTGTAGCTGAGCCAATGTGTTGC
Organism: Psittacus erithacus; assembly: GCA_009867235.2. Lineage (NCBI taxonomy): Eukaryota > Metazoa > Chordata > Aves > Psittaciformes > Psittacidae > Psittacus > Psittacus erithacus. Next base: position 20,538 of record WYDI02030575.1, read on the forward strand.
ATAATGCAGGTTTCATCCCTTCCAAGAGCAGACCCCACCATGCCTTCCCATCTCCTCTGGGCACAGTGCCTCGGCAGATGTAGGAGCGCCGCTTTTATTCAAAAGGAAACGCTGCTCCTTCTTTCCATGAACTGTGCTGGGGAAGTCTCCAGGGTGATCATGATGGATCCTTCTCAGATGGAGATCCTTTCCTTCAGGCAGGGCTTTCCAGGAATTGCCTAGGCCATAGCACAGCCACTGCAGGAGGCAGTCCTGCTGAGGGCAGGTGCCCACGGCAGCGCATCATGCTTCCTTTTGGTTCTTGCTTGCTGGAGAGTTTCCTGCAGCCTTCTCATTTCCCCTAAGGAGGCAGAGATTCGCATGATTTAAACTTCTGCAGAATCCTGATGGCTGTCCTTGCAGAGTGACCCCTAAGAAATCCCAGCTAATAGCAGAGACAAAGAAAGAGGAGTCATTGCTTTGCCTGCCCATGTACTGCCTCCCCCTGTCGGTTGCCCCTTTCCAGCAAATTTTTTTTCCCTCTTTGATCTGTGGATGCTGCTTACATGTTACAACTGCTCCAGTTTATAAGCTGCTGACACAGAAGGTTCACTGTTAGAAAAGGAAAAGAATTTGAAGGGGAAGGAGGGAACTGCTTAATAACAGCATTAAAAAGGTCATAATTAATGATTTGGCTGTAAAGGTGAGAAGCTGAAGCCCAACATTTACTAAATAGTTTATTGTTAAAAAAGGAAACTTCATCTGTGGCAATATTTTTAAGCAGGTGAGGTAGAGATTACCAATGAAAGGGAAGCTTTCTTTTTCTAGGTTAGGCTTAGGTGTCAAAACACGTTTTAAATGAATTTCGTTCCAGTGGTGCAAGGCAGACAGTTTTGTTTGTTCGGGGACTGTCTCAGATTGTTTTACTTAGTTTCTTTGGAAATAAACCAAAGCACTGGGTTTGATTCATGGATCTTTAAATCCAAAGGGGAGTGGCATGAACATCTCATCTGGCCTGAGGCATAACATAAGCCACATTCTCTTGCTGTATCAAGTCCAGTGACGTGGGTGGTTAAGTTGGAATACATGTTTTAGGAAAATAACTGGGTTTGCCTTAAGGATTGCATGTGAGGTACTGAAGTAGTCCTGATGATTAGTTACTAGTTAGTTAAAAGTTGTACTTTATTTCCAATTCAGATGTTCTTGACTGATACAAGAAAGGCAGCAGCTAAAGAATCATAAGGGCAGGTAATAAACTGGTAGTGACATGCGAAAGCATGGTATACCTAGGGTAAGAAAGGCAAAAGCTTGCCAACCCATCTGTCAAGATGTTGCCCATTCAGTGCACCATGTACTGACTTTTCTTGTGTGTCTAATGTTTGCCTCCTACAGAAATGCATCTACTACCAGGAAATCCTTGAGTACTCTGTCACTATTCAGAACTTTATTACAGATACGGATATTTTTAACTGGACAATGTCAAATAAATAAAACATAATGGACAAGGGCAAAGAACATCAGCAAGTTAATAGTTGTCTTTTCCTTGACCATCTTCTCCTGTTAGGAACCCCACCCCTTTCCCTTATCCCTTCTGATTTCAGTGAATACTGTTGAGCTCAGTGCTGTCAGCGACCTTACGCCGCACGGCTCTTCATTCACAAGAATAAATGCAGACGTTAGCCTTTAGCTTTTAAGTCTTTTCATTCCATTTTATTACAATGTTAATTTTTATGATGGTTATTTGGGTTTACAGTGAGTATAATTAAAAATAGACTATACCTTGTAGCAATTATTATAAACATTGTGTTGTGTCCTTCCTAGGGCAGGGAAACAGTTCAGAAAGACTTTTTCTAGCAGATCCTTTTAAAACATCATCTCAGTTGAAACAAAGAAAAGCGCACAAAAAGCCCAGACACTGGCATGAAACAAAAGGGGAAAATAATGAGACGAGCAATTCTTAGCAAAGGTTTCAAAGGGCAATGCTGTTTGGTGGGGCTTCACCAGGTTAGTATTACATAACCTTTCAGAATAACTTACAGGAAGAAGCTCATTTTTTGGAAGGGGTTGTCACTAGCAGAAACAGTGCCAGTATTGTAAAAAGAGGTGGTTTTGGAAAGGAGACTGGAATCTAATCATTCAGATCCTTGAGGCAAAAAGAATAAAGGGAAGAGATTTGGAATAGTCTTGTGCCAAACTAGTCAACAGATGGCTTAGGGCCAGGACTCAGCCTGTAAGGACATTTTTTTGGCTTGGGGAGCACTAGCCAGTCAGCAGTTGGCCTGTTCCTGTATGTTGTAGGATGGAGAAGGTGCAAATCTGGATTTGGTACGGTAGATTGGAGCAGCACTTTAGTAACATGCCTATATCTGTTTGGCCCCGTAGCACCTGGCTGGGAACAAAAATAGATTTTAGGATATGAAAATTGGCCATCCATGCTTTAGAGGATGAAGGAAACCCCAAGCAGGTGTGAGGGGCAGATGCTGTGGGACACTGAGCACATCTCTATTGATTCAAACTGAAACTGATGTGAACTGAAGACACCTTGCCTCTCTGGGGATTAAACCTGAGGTAAGAATATGGACCACTTGTTTCCTACTGTCTTTTTCCAAGTTCTTTTATAGGACAAAAGGATGTTGATTTCCCTTGCATTATAATTATGAAATTAAAACATTTCCATTTAAAAAAGCCCCTTATTTCTGAACTGGCAACAACCTGAGCTGATTGCTGCTATTATTTATAGACTCAGTCATACCTAAATATTTGCTTTCTAAGTCTGACTAAACTCTGCTTGGCTGCTTTTGCAATTTCAGGTTGTACCAAAAAAAAAAAAAAAAACCCAAATAAACAACCCCAAAAAAACTTCTACTGTTCCTTTTACAAGTGGCAAGAGATATATTATTACACTCATAGCACCACAGAGTAACTAATGTAAACACAAGCCACGAAGTGTAAGACAATGTTCAAACTAGGGATGACAAAAAGATATTATACTGGTGGAAACAACTTGTAGGTCAGACTTCTGTTTGTTCATGTCATGTTGTCTTTACGCATACACGCTTGCAATGACTCCAGTCACATTATTCCTCATTTAGACTTCTGCCAGAGAAAAACTATAGTCAAAACTACCAAATCTACAGTGTATTGACGTCACTGAAGATCACTGCCTCTGGTGCATTTAGAAGGTAAGAAGTAGTACAAAAATTCCAAAATGCATGGAATAACATCTACACTACTAATCCAAAGCATTGTAGACTAAAAATAGCACTACTAAACCCACACAATGAACAATACAAGTCTGAGCCTTTAAATATTAGAAAGTATTCATATCAAATACCCTCTCTTAATAGGAAGACTCAAGGGAATAATTTTTTTAAGTGCTGGTGGCCCATCAAAAGTTCAAAGGTTATTTACCTAGAAACTGGGAAAGCGCTAAGTCCTGATTACCTCTTCCAAGCTCTAATCCCATGCTGCACTGTCAACTGAGAAAAGGCAGAGTGATTTCTCCAAAGGCCCCAACTGAGGAATCTGTTTCCTAATGATATAGTTCATCCTGACTTAGATGCTCCCACCTTCAAAACGCACTGCAATACCCATTTCTTCTGAAGTACATTTTCTGAAGAGAGACCATCTGGAACAACAAGGTAGGAAGAACTTTGCTATTGCTTTCCAGCTACTGCTAGTATCTCAGGACTAGGTTGTTTAGAAGTAAACCACTGCTGATACAACATGACACAAAAGTCAGTTATGCTTGTTAAGGTAGGCTGTACACCAGTGCAGTGAAGACTGGACAGATGAAGAAAACCCCAAGAAACCAAGAATGTTGCAGTACATCGGATCAAAAGTCCATTTCTCTTTTAGGTTTTTACCATTTGCTAGTAGGAGCAATATTTGGAGCAGGAGAAGACTGGTGTTGCCAAGAATGTTTTACTTCACAGTAAAAAGGAAGTATTTTAAGAGTACTTTAGATGGCAGAAAAGCAGGGACTATTTAAACATGACATCTCTATTTATAATGAGTGCACTTTGATCTGTAAACAGTCCTTAAAAATTAAGTAGGGATATTGCTTTTAATAGTGTGTTTGCTAGTCCTGACCTACAGGTGTGCACTAAGAAAGTATGTTTCCTACTGCAGTCAATTGACTTCCACTGATTTACAGCATTTTCAGTCCCTGCTCCATGTGCCCCAGAAGTTTGAGTTCCATTTTCTATTTGGACCTGACTTGGATTTATTTTATTTTATCCGCCAACTAGTTCAGGCAGTAAGATAAGAATTACTTTCACACATGACTCTCGGTTTGCATAACACTTGCTTCCACTTAGTAAGAAATACATGGTTATTTCAAGTTACATTTCCTTTGAAAAACAATGGTTTAAACTGAGGCGTGAAATGTTCCATTGCATTCCTTTTTAAACCTTTTTAAATACGGAGCTTTAAGTAAAATCTGAAGGGCTGACTCAAGTTTTATACCTACTTCTCTTTGTGTATTTGTTGTTTTTCATCAAGTTTACCCTAAATGGTCATTTTAGAGATGCATTTTTTTCAAAGTTCAGTTGCTCTATGAGAGGGCCATGCACCACTGCTGTGCACTATCATTGCCCTGAGGACTTACTAGATGTCATCCTCAGTCCTTCGGATGGGTGGGAGGAAGAATAAGAAGGTGGGCCATGCCTCTTAGCCTACAAAGACTCACTGATAAGGAAACTGTGATGGATTTGTTGTGGCATTCACTCTACTTTGGGAAACCTTTTTGAGAGAGGCCCTTAGGACAACTAGGGACTGAGGAGATGCTGACAATGTTGTTTGGCTATGTAATCAGAGAGAGCAAAAGATAATAGGGAAGTAAAGAGAATCCACCTCACCGATTGTCTCCATCAATGTCATTTAGACAAAACAGGCAACTTCTCCAGCTCCTCATTTCTGTTAAATGCCATTAACTTTTTTGCTCCTGCAAGTAGGATTTATGGGAAATCTCACAGGACAAACCTGGTAAAATGGTTCAATATAGGACATATTTTTCCAAGGAAGAATGAGCGCATTCTTGCTAAAGCAAATCAGAGAACAAGAACTATTCTGCAGCCTCAAAGCTAGCAACCTCTTACCAAGAAAGCCACTGGCAGCCCACAGTCTGAAGAAGGTCTGTTCTCTTAATCTGAACTCCAAATGAAGGAACACAAAAAACTAAAGCAGTGACTTTGATATTTAAGCTAACTTTAATCAGGTTTCCATTCATAGTAATATAGAATCATAGAATACCATGTTGGAAAGAACCTTAGGTATCATCTAGTCCAATCTTTCTTAGCAAATCACAACCTAGACAAGCTGGTCCAGCACGCTGTCCAACAAATCTAAAAAGTGCCTAATGCTAAGGAATCCACCACTTACCTAGGGAGATTATTCCAACTGCTTTTCCAGCCTATCCAGGTCTTCCTGCAGGTTGACTCTCCCTTCCAATGTGTTCACTTCCCTAATCAGTTTGGTATTATTAGCAAACTCAGAGTACACTTGATCCCATCTTCCAGATTGTTTATGAAGATATTGAACAGTATTTGGCCCAATATTGATCCCTGGGGGATCATTTGTGACTCACTAGTGACAGGTCATCAGTTTGAAAAGAAGCTATTTACCAGCACACCCTGGGAGAGACTAGTCAGCCAGTTTCCCACCCAGAGCACAGACCACTTGTTGACTTAACCATTATCAGTAGCTGTCCAGCTGTAATGGAAAGGAGCTTATCATAAATGCTACAAGGCTCTCCAGAGTGTTTCTAAGCCCTCAGCTCATGAAACCCAGATGAACACAGGTGTAATACTGTTGGTTAGGGCAGTAGTAATTTAAAACTATCTCAGGTACATCTGCACTGCATCCTTGATGTAATGTCTGTGTATCTCCACAATGCAACATTACATCCTGCTCCGTCTGTGTCCTGCACCTCATGGCGCTGACATTTCATACTACCTGTGCTGCAACTCTGTGCCCTGTACTGACAGGTTTTCTCTCATCTGAGAGTCCCAATACACTTACTAAATACAAGGTCTCAACAGGATTAACTGTTTACAGCTGAATGTAAAACCACCTTCAGCCTAAGATTCTTCAGTCATTTGGTTAAAAGAGAAGATGAGCCTGATGTCTGTGAAAATATCACTAGTGAGAAGCTGGAACTGGCCACATTATTACTGCAAATGGTCTTACTCTTAAGCAACACAGAACTTGTTTGCTTGGTTTGCCATGCCTAACGTAAGTTGGTGGGAGAGGGTGGAGTGAATACATCACTTGAAAGCTCCTAAGAGAAACCAAATTTTTATAGCATTTTCACTGAAACAGCAACAGCATCAAGAAATATATAAATAAGTTGCATAAAGCAAAAAATGGCAAGCATCTCAGCTTTACTTTTCATAAGAATCCTTTCAGGAAGTTAAACCGGAATCACAACTATGGGAAATCCCAACCAACCTTTTTCTATGCGTAACAAGAATTATTTAGAGTGTTATTCTTTTAAATTCAGAAGTGACCATCAGCAACTCTTTTTAATTATTGGGAAATTGTTTTTTTCTTGAATTTAACCTTCTTGCGTATTTATCAAAGCCTACTGACTTTTTTCCTGGCATGAACACAGCATATTTTATATAGACTGGTCTGCATTCATACTAGTACAGATATGGTGGTGAGTGTGTAGTTTCCTTCTGAAATATTTAAACTGATACAAGTCCTAGTGGTCTGTTACTGTGGCATGAAGACACCTTCTCAATCTCATTACAACAGTCCAAACTGTGGTAAATAAGGCCTTGGTATGTGCAGTAAAAATGAGATACTGACTTTTACAAATCTTAATCGGCCTATTAAAGACAGTCTGATCATGTCCATGATTACTTAATTGTACTTTACTGAAGGAAAACGTCTTTCTCTTGCTAAAGCCAAGGCCAATGTTCATAAAAGAAAGAACAAATATCTGTAAGATACAGACTGTACCTTTGGGACATCCTTGAGCCAGGGAAAGGAAAGAAGGGGGATAATGAGGAAAAAAAACCCAAACCAGAAATACATCTTTTCGTCATTTATCATAGACATCAGAAGAAAAAGTTAAAAACCTGAAACTTCAAGCAGTAGCTGTAGGCATGCTCTTGCTAATTCAGATTGTTTGCTATTCATTTCAATTTTAATGACTCATGTTTCTGACTACGACTGGCTATCATTCTCTTAATAATGACATTTACAAGACAATACCCGAGTTTAGTGTTCTCAGACTATAAACAGAAGATTTTTTGTTATGTTTTGCACAGTTTTGTCTAGGTGAAGCTACATATTTGCATTCCATATCAGCCTGCTCACAACAAAAGTGGTGTTATCACTTTTTCTCAGAGGGATACTATTATGATTCCCTATGGGAACAGATGCATACAAAACAGAGACCTAGGAACTCAATAGTCAAGTTTTGCAAGCTTACTTAGCTTCCAGAATAAAATCTAGAAGACAAAATGGACAAAAACCACTTAATCCAATGCATGCAGAATTAGGCGCCTTACAACATGAATCCAAATAGTCCACTAGAGCTAGCTCATAGATGAGATGGAACGGTGTGAAGGAAAATAGGGGTGATCAAGAGAAAGAGAGAGAAGTGAGAGGAAATCTTGGACTCCAGTCTGAACATGAAAAGCTGTTTCTTTACATTTTGTTCAATAATTGCTTGATAGAAAGGAGCTTTTATGAGTTTTATTTGAAGCTGCCATTGGATAAAATGCATAAACAGGACATTCTCAGGGGAATCAGAGATGCGGACTTTCGTATCCTATCAGATAGGCAAAAAGTGAATGTGTGCCTCCCATGGCCTAGTAAAATGCTCTCTAGCTATCGCCTTGGTGCACAATGAGTATGTTCAAACCATCTCCTACTGGAGATGGGGCTCAATTTCCTCCTGCAGGGGAGAAAGGGTAGGTGAGGGCGGCTCAACTAACTTTCAGTCTTTTTTCAATTCACTTAAATGACTAATGCCTTATTTTTGAACCAGGTCTCAAGTGTTGTGCACCCTTACTTTTGAACAAAGGAGAAGGAAGCCATGTTGAGAGTCATAAGTTTGAGAAGCAAATGGTGAAAAAGAATAAGAGTATGTTAGACAGTAAACACAGAGCTAATTAGATAATAGATACATTTCAGCTCCTAAGTTGTAGTTTAACCATCTTGTATTAACCATCAAACCATCTAAATATTCCTTTGGACACATTATGTTTGAGACAAAAACCTCCTAAATTGCACAGACTACTAAGTTGCATCTGTTAATACCATTTCTAACTACAGCTAGAAAGGAACAAATAAAATCATAGAATGCAGGGTTTTTTTCAGTACAATCCATGCACAGCTGTTAGTTATTCCCTTGCAGCTTTGACAGAACATCAACTACAGACATTCTGTAGCTTTAGGATAATAAATCAGAGGGGACTGTAGAAGAAATGGACATCAGTAAGACGCAGAAAATAACAAATGAGTTCCCCTTTTAACTTTCATGTTGAAATCTGCACTCTCCTGTTCCCCAAAGCTACATAAGGACACCAATCACACCTCTACAGGAGCTTTCAAAGTTTGCAAGGTGCACTACTGCGTATTCCAAGCCAGCAACGCAGCTACAAATGCTGTAGAACACATGATCAACTAAAAAAGAATCAGTGAAATGCAGAATATTATGTCTCCTAGTACAGTATAGAACCACATAAACTAGGCACTACAGACTCCTCACTGACATTTCATCATTTTATGCATAGGATCAATGTGTGTCATAGAAGCTTAGGGGTCAGAGTCAAAAAAGATATCGTTTGCTCACAAGGGTTTGTACTCTGTCAAGGAAATTGATGCTGGCAATAAACTTTTTTTTATTGGATAATGTCTCTCAGTTGGGTAGAATCATTCCACATTTCAAACATCATTGTTTTAAAAAGTCCAAGGAGTGCCTCATAGCCCCCTACCCTGCCCCAACACACATATGTCCACAACATAAGGGAACCCAGGTAGGTTTGGTTTTTTTCTTCTATCCTCTTAACTATAGCTATGATGTTCTTCACTGTCCAAAATAAAACCTATTCTTTTTTTTAAGTGTCCGTGGTCTACTTGTATATCTAATATACTACTTGTGTATCTAATTCTTTCTTGCAGCATTCTGAGACAGTTTTTTTTTATTTTGCAATCCATAAACTGTATCAGCAAAATAATAATTTTTCAACAAAAATTACTTTGATATAATAACAAAATATCATCGGGCAGTATGTAAGAGTAGTATGGAAAGCAGCTCCATGACATAATACTTTCTGAATACAGACACACCAAGAATAAACAGCTGTGTGGAGCTTTTTACTATTCACTGTCATTCCTAAGTCTCCCTATTATTTGTTACTTCCTCCTATTGCATTACAATATTTTTCCCCACTCATATCAGATTTTTTCAAACTGATCTTCAGTTTATTTTGTCCTGTCCAGCTGCTTATCTCCCTCTTTATTGTTTTTCTATTGTTTGCAACTTCTTTCCAATTTAGCATTAACTGTGAATCTAATTAAACTGTAGTTATTAACATTCATTTTATATGCCTTACTTACAGAATCCCTCTTCTAGTTCTTAATGACAACTTAAATAATTAAAACCTAATAGAGATCCCTGTGGTACCTCACTAGACACCTTAACCTGGTTTGATACTTGCTACTTAACTGTTTACTAAGCTCCTTTGAACACTCTTGAAACCACAGAAGAGCATGTATTTTCAAACCAAACTGAATTAATTTTTTAGTCCAATTTTCATGAGACTCCATATTGAATGCTTTAGCTGAATGCAAAAAACTTACAAGTCTCGCTTTTCCTTTTATCTGTGGAGGCCCTGATTCTTCAACACTTATGATCATGCTTAATTTTAAGCATGTGTTCAAAGTAAGTGCAAGTAAACACTACTTGCTGATAAATGCGTCATACATGCGCTTGAAAGCTGTCAGCTTATTTACCTAGCTCAAAAATGGTTACTGTAAAACTGGAGTCTCGTTGTACAGCAGCTACTCATCTCCAGGAACATTATCCCTTCAAAGCTCAGCACAAGAATCTATATATCCTGCTGAAATCCTCAGTGACAGATAAGTCTCAATTTTGCTTAGTAACATATTTAAGAAAAAAGAAAAAGGCAGAAACAATGCAGTAAGAAAGGATATAATATGAATATTACATGAGTTTATGAAGTATATGAGTTTATAATGATAAACTCATACCAGCAATCTAATATTTTACAAATATTCAGAAAAAAAAGAGCAAAAGCCTTTTAAACGCCTGTACAATTATTGCCAGCCCAACTACTGGTTAAAACTGACGTTCTTCTATTAGAACATACAGACATGTTCTTGCTAACATTAGTGTTAAACTTGTCAAAAGTGAGATCAAAACTTTAAAGAAATACGTCAGTGTCAGGCTTACAATTTTCTGGAGACTTCTATAAGATTTTTTCCAATTTCTATGGGACTAATTTCAATTAAAGTTCCTTCAATTACAGGATTATGAAAAATGCATTCCACTAGAACAGGAATTTAAATTTATACAATTGCTTTAAATTTAAATTGTGAGAGTAAACTAAAACATCCAGTTTGATTAAAATTAAGATGCTTTTCAAAGACAAAAACAAAAAAACCACCCCCCCAAAAAAAAAAAAAAAAGAAAGAGGCTCAGAGTAGGGATTTGCTGTGGAAAAAACCCTAGAAAATCATCAACCAATTTACAGGTGATTTTGTTTGCAGTCCCTGCCATCTTTCCATTTCAAAAAGCAAAGTCCAAATTATCCTTGTTCTCCAGCAGTGGATCTGACATCTTTTACACTAGAAATGACTGATGATGAGCCATGTCGTCAACATAGCGCCTTTTGTCGCAATAAATGGCTCATGGCAGGGATGCTGGCTGAGATGACAAATCCTCTTGCATTCTATACAACAGGACAACAAGAAGACTGGTACGCATTCTGTGAATGTAATCTTTATGAGAATGAGTAAATTAAAATGTTTAGAGATGGTCAGAGAAACGAAAGAAGGAGCACAAAGCACATCTGATTAAAGACACTTCAAAAATGATGTCCTCAAAACCTTAAATTCCCTGTGTAAAAATATTGTATGTGTTATACACATATGTGTGGTTCGGTTGATACACTAGAGGGAAGGAATGCCATCCAGAAGGATATTGACACGCTTGTGAGGTGGGCTGATGCCAGCCTTATGAAGTCTAACCATGCCAAATGCAAGGTCCTACACCTGGGTCGGGGTAATCCCAGGCACAGCTACAGGTTGGGCAGAGAAGAGATTCAGAGCAGCCCTGCAGAGAAGGACTTGGGGGTGTTG
>WYDI02030576.1:0-14128 GCA_009867235.2 Psittacus erithacus
TTCCTTGAGAGCAGCAAGTGTCAAAGCTGCTGTAATATTCCAGCCTTTGAGCTGAACTTTGCAAAGCCATATGTCCTTATTTTCCCCAATATTGGTTATTTTCCTACAAGGGGGAAGAAAATGGAGGAAGTAAGCGAGCTGCTGCATGGTTCTGAGTTACTGGCTGGGCTTAAACCACAACACTGATAAAATGGGACAGGGAACTTAAGGAAGTTAAGGAGACAAGTGTAAAGTGAGGTTGATTAACTGCCTTTTCTCTGCAGAAATTTCCAGTTTTAAGTTTCAACCGAATATTTACATGTATGTAAAAAAAAAATACCCGTATTTCTTATGTTAAAACATTTCCTGGAGAAACAGGACATTTTTCTACTATTTCTGTATGACATAGACTGCATGATACCCTCCAAGATAGGGCTGAATAATTGATGGAAGGAAGGAAGGAAGGAAGAAAGGAAGGAGAGAAAGAAGGTATATCAGAAAGATGCAAAAAAGAGCATAGGTCAGGATAAACATATGGCCCCTGCACTTCTATCTGTATTTCAGTGGGAATGTGAAACTGAAAGTTGACTTATTAAAAAATTAAAACAGAAAGAGGAGGATATCATCTATCTAATTGCACCAAAATACAACAAAAAGTTTATAATGGCACGTATGATTGAAGCTGGATGTCCCTATTCATAAGAAAGCACTAACATAGATTATTTATTAGGCTTGGGGTCTCCAGCATTGGAGATGGAAAGATACAAGAACAAACACCTAACTGTAATAATACAGGAACAGTTAATCCTCCCTTCAGAAAGATGGGCTGTTTCAAAGTCCTTTTCATTCTGATTAACTAAGACCCATTGTTTATTAAATGCACCCTTTTTGGGAAAAAACATGAACACATTTGGTCTTGTACCATGAAAAGGAGTCTAGCTGCTTGGTGTATTTAAGTGGGCACAGTTGTCATTTTATTAACCTCAGCAAAGTGGAGTTCTATTTCTGTTACCTACCTTTGTCTTCAGTTTTTTGTGATCCATCAGCCTGTTCATGATGTTATATGAGCAACAGCAACACAGATCAAGTGCTTACTGTTCAATTGTGTGAACTTAATAACTGAATACTTCAGTATGAAGAAATACGCTTTTGTGCAGTGCAAGGAGGGCTTCTCCATGTGAAGAATTTCATTAGAGAAGTTAAAAATGGTGAAATACCACTACTTCGAATGCTGTAAGGTACTTACAAGTATGTCTCTTAAAACATCTTTGTAAACAATCACTCACTGTTCCACATTATTCAATGAGAGCATCACAGCTGGCAAAAACAACTTTTAAATGCAAAATCCCTTTTTTTCTGTTACCATGAGTAAAGAGTGAAAAGCCTTGGGATTTGTGGGGTTTGGGGATTTTTTTAAGGGCTTTTTTGTTTGGGTGGGGTTTTTTGTGTTTTTTTTTTTTTGTTTTGTTCTCCCCACTCCCTCTCCCCCCAATCCAGCAAAATATTGCCATATTCTCTTTTTAAGTTAGATATTAAGATTTTATTTCCAAGCCTAATAAACTTCAATCTAATTAAATATCTATATTAAACTGTGTTCACTCATCCCTGAACACTAGTACTTACTTATCAAGTCTCTTTCTACTAAATACATCAAAGAAACTGGAGCACTGCTAAATCTGGATACACTAAAGCAGATATACTTGACTACATTGAGAAAAGAGACAGAGGATTTTGTGGGACTTTTGAAAAAAATTGCATCTACTAATACCACAGAACATTATGATTTACATTATTACAGAGGAGTGCCAAATGACTTAATAATCATCGGACATTTATGCCAAAGTGGCACGAGAAACTCTTTAACAATCACCTGCCAGAAAAGCACAAGTTCAAAAATCTGTCATATACACAAAATGTCATAGTACATAATGAAAAAGCATAAGTTATATTCAGTGTACTTTTTGCTAACTCATCAAACTACAAACTTGAACTTTCGCTGTACTCACCATCTGTGAGTGACAACGAAACATACAACTAACGCAACAGATTGAGTAGTGTTTGTTCAATAGAGACAAGATAGGATGTGAATCATGCCTGGGTAGAAACACTGTCATCCTAGCAAATAAAAATAGATTCTCATCTGGCAGGAATCTTGTTAATTCTCCTGGGATTTGACATTTCCTTTTACTATAGGTTGTTATAAATTTTGGATTGGATCACTCACCTTTCATGCTACCACAGATTCGCAAGGAAAGAAAGATTCATTAAGGGAGAATCAAAAATGAGAGCAAAGGCAACATAAGGTAGCTCAGAAGTGAGCGCTTTTCTCGGAAAGAGGCTGCCAGGGACCTGGGGGGCACCAATGGGCATTGCTGTCCCTATCCAATCCTTTTGGTGTTCTCCAAACCCTCTGTACAGCCTGGGACTGAATTTCAGCTCCCCAGCTGCCCTGCTCCTGGTTGGGACAGTGGAACAGGTCCTGCCTGCCATGCCCTGCTCTTCCAAACCTGATGGAAAACCCCTGCCACTGCAGCTCTCCAGGGAGTCCCTGCCTCTGCCAGATATAAGAAATATCAGGGTTCAGGTTCCATTTCCCAAGCCAGACTGAGATATTGAGTCTAGTTACACTTTACATGGTTAGGGCAAAAAGATCAGAGACTAAGATCTGCAGCCTTGACAGTGAGCCCCAACCAGTACTTCACACAGTTGTCCTTTTTTCTGTTCTCTTACCTTCAGTTCTCTGTTGCACAGTGATTCAGCAACTGTATATAAGAATTGCAGATGACCCTTTTCTTAAAGTCTACTGTGGAACTTTCTGTATTTCTTTGTTTTCACCATTGCTTGCAGACAGAAAGAGGGATGCTTACTGTTCTGGACCCTCACTTTCCCCAGGCACTGCCCAGTGCACAGAGCACAGGCTGACCTCTGTGGAAGCAGCTTGCTCTTTCCTCTAAAACCACATTTTCTAACATAACAGGAATATGTCAGCCAGTCCAGTCAGTTTGGTCAAAACATGACCCTGTATTCAACATATTCTTTATAAAGTTCTAGCCCCAAAATTGTTGTTTTCCCAGTAGAAGAACAAAGCACTGGGGCTCAGATGTGAAGTTGGTGTCAGTTGTTTTAGATTTGTTAAAGATAGCACTGTACAGATCAAAGCAGGATATAACTTTTGCCAGACCTCTCTGCTTGATTTAGCTAGCTATTATGTCTTCAGTAGTGGCCTTATTCTAAAAGACAGTTCAGCTTCTAGGTGAACTATGAATTCTATCTGTATTTCAAATTTTCATTCAAGAAAGAGATCTGAAAGGTGCAACTAGAAAGTATTATCTGCAGCATTCTTGTACTTGCATTTACATATGGAAGAACATGAAGGAGTTTAAGGTCACTGACGCAGCTTGGGGATAAATATTTGGGCCTACATAGGTTCCTTCTCTGAACAAACTACTTACATCTAAAATGTTTTAGCATTGCATTTATTATCCATGTAAAGCCTTGAAACTAAAGACCACTGCAACTTGAATGCACAAAATCAAAAATACAGAATCTGATTTAAACATGTTAAATATTTCAACTCAATCTTAAATTCAGCTACAACTCTTTCTTCGTTAAAAATAATGGACTACAAATAGACCTTTAATTCAATATGTTATTATTAAAATTATTAGAAAATAAGATACTTGAAGACATATGTATAAAGTACTTTGCACACAATCTAACATTATTATGGTGTGCTTTTTTAAGATGGGCCCCATGATTCTTTTTAAGGTGGGCCCTTTATGAGTCTGTAGCTCTGTTTTCAATATAGTAATGAAAAAAGCTTCCAGCAACAGGTATTCACTAGAGGTATTGCCTATTTTAGAAAAATATTGTCTAAAACTCCTCTCTGTAGCTTGTACACCACCCTCAGACAGTAGCACAGTGCTGCAAGTTTTGCAATTCCAAAACAGAATTTGATGCTTCTGTTCCCACTATGCAGGCTGAAGCATCAGGGGAAAAAAAATACCAAAGCACTAAGGTTAAGATTTAAGGAAAAACAATTTATTTTCAGATCAGATACCTGCTGCTTCCAATTTAGATATTGGACAACCTATCTGAAATGAAAGCAGTAGATTGAGAGTGCTTTGCTAACCTCCTCTAATTAGAATCAGCTAGTTCAAGTGCAGCTCCAACCAGAATCACCTCCTTTTCTTTGCCTGATCAGGGTGACCTGCCAAATGGGAGGGATGAATGTTGTCAAGGAACATCACAGCCTCCAGATAAGGAATGAAGGCTTTGAAGAAACTGTGAACACCCTCTGGGGAAGAAATTAGACTTGTAAACTTAGAGGGGGGAAAAAAGGCACACAAATGGTTTAAACAAGGGCTGAAGACAAATGTCAACAGGGATGTTTCCAACTGGAAATCACCTGCTGGGGAAGAAATTAGTTTTGAACACCTAACTTAAATCAGTGGAGTAGATGGGAAATGTTTTAAATTGTTCATCTGTGTCAGGAAATCCTGGGTTTTATCTTCCATGGCCTTTTCTACTCAAACTGTTTCGCTGGAAAAGTATAACCCTAGATGAACTGCAGTGTAATAATAAAAACATAAGCATAAGAGCAGAAAAGCAAACATAATGCATCTGAGCAAAGGACCATGTCACCTGTATCACATTTCTGAAAAGGACCTGTACTAAATGCACAGTGAGAGAGCTTAAGAATTGCAAAAGAAGTGATTGCTGCTTTTTCTCACTACTGTTCTAGCTTCCAGCAGTCTGTCATATAGAGATTTTATTTTTTTCTTCCAGTTAAAAGCTGCATCTGCATCCTGTTTGGTAGCACTTGATTGATTCTTTTTCCATGAATTTGTCTAAGAGTTTTTCAAACCCATTTATGCAGAGTGCCTCCACAGGAGCCTCTAGTGGTGAGTTCCAGCCTTTCCCTGCATGCTATGTGAAAGAGCACTTCCTTTTCCTTGATTTATACCTGGAGCCTGACCATTTCATTTTGATGCTTTACTGGTCTGTTGTTGTAAGAAAAAGGAAATAATTGTTCGTTGTTACATTTCTCCATGCTACTCTATAGCATATCCCCCCTCAGCTGTTTTCCAAAATGAAGAGCCCTCATCTCTTGAAGTATTTTCTATACCATACTGGGATTTGGTGGGATGGAGTTGATTTTCATCTACAAATTGCAAAACTCTATAGTCAACCTCAAACCTTTAGTGTGAAATGCTAAAAGCTGCAAAACCTAAGCCTGATGCAGTTATAGAATTGTTACCCTGTAAGAACTATATTGCCATTGATAGCAACATATAAAAGTCCTTATATTAATTTTGCTTAATGCTGATCTTAAAAGACTACAGTCCTGGCCTATTAGGCCTACTATCAACCTGTTATGAGAGCTTACTGTGTGACCCAGAGATTGATACCTGCTGTCCTTTGCTATGATGCTCAAGACTGAGATGACAGCAATGGGCTTGAAAACATGGGCACAAGTTGAAAAAAGACTGAATCCCATGACTGTAAATAACTCAGTGATGGCAAATACTGATCACTGAAGAAGTGCAACCTTAAGAAAAGACTGTTATGTGCACGACAAAGAAGCAGCAGCCAAGCAAAAAACAACCACCTGATTTTGCAGGATAAGGCATGTGCCACCATGTGGGAAAGTATTAGCATTGCAAGTATGTAGTCGAGAATGGAGGACAAAGGCTACAAGAACTGCGTAGAAACTCAAACAACTTACGAAATACAATTTGGAAAGGGAAGATGGGAATAGGAATTCCTACATGAGATTATCATGGGAATTGCCTCATTGGGACATCATCTGAGCTGGTGGTGCACCGCCTACTGGTTTTCCTGCCTGCTCCAATCCTCTCTGCTCCCTTCCCCTGCTCTCAATGCCTGATTTCTCAAGGCCCTTTTGACCTGCCAGCCAGTTACCCAGGACAAGATACAAGGAGGTGAGAGACTCTGTGTGTTTCTTTGCGTGTATATTTGCATGTGTGAGAGAATACATGCACTGTACACTTACAGAAGAACAGAATTTACTCAGAGCAGCATAGAAAATAAACTGTAACCCAAGCTATAGAGGAAGGTAGAAACAATCTGTCCAAAACAAACACCTAGCTCCTTCTTGGCAAAGCTGGGTATCAGTTTAATTAAGCACATGAGAAAGACACCTGAACCAGGCACTCATGGCAATTTCCCAAACCTGTTGAAACCGCAGTGCAGCTGCAAAGCATCCCCTGTCCAGCTATCACCACCTGGAATGCAGGTGGAGGGACTGGCAAAACACCAGGATGCTCAGACACAAAGGCATTCTACCAGCATCCTTCAAATGCCCTGAAGTATTGAGAAGATTCAAATTTAACTGGAGTGATAGGAGATAAAAGAGTAGACTTACCTTTTTTTTTCGTGGAAACAAGAGGAATAAGTGTCCTTGCTTGGTCAGACATCCTTAAAGAGTTCCACCAACTGTATGAGTCAGGATTTCCATTTACTGAAGCTGTACTGAGTCTTTCACAACATCCTGTGCTTTTCCATGTGCCCAGTGATCTTACCTTTTAAATATTCTTAGCATGCCAGGGTGGAAATCATACAGACTCACTCATCTGTAGATCCCAAGTTCCCATCTGGGGCTCAGAGACTTTTTTGTGATGGGAGTTACTCTTCTAGCACAGCAGAAGTTGCATCGCACTCTGCAGTAATAGTTGCAAGGCTTTGCCAGATGCTTTGCAGTTTCATATCTGAATTACTGAGAATTCAGATTAAACTGAACTGAAGTTGAAGATGAAAAAACTGAAATATGGTGTTTCAGAGAAATCTGAAACTGCAATTTCACATCTGAAAGATTTTTGACAAATGTCATCCATTTCTGGTAACTTACCTAACTTTTCTGTTCAGACTATTTCCTCCTGTATATTCAAAACAAATATTTCTAACTCATTCAAACCCTCTACTGTAAATAATAGGCAGAAAGTGGGAATTATCAACAACTTCAGCAGTAGACTAATACAGAAATCTATTTCTCTTCTATGCCATGTTCATCTCGGAGTACCCCTTATACACCCTGCTCATCAAATTTTCTGTTTGTTTTCCCTCATGTGACAAAAAAGTAAACAACTTACTAGCAACTTGTGAATTCTTTACAAGCCACTCAAATTCTGTTCTAATCTTCAGACTTTGTCTTTAAGCTAAAGCACCTGTGCTTTATGGGCTTTCTTTTTCTTCTCATTTAGACAAGCTGTCAATTTTCTGTAAAGCTGACCTTTCTCTATGATAGCCTCCTTAACTTTCAATAAAGTCAGGCAGGTCCAGTAAAAACTGGACCTATTTTAGTTTGGGTTTCTTTTTGGTTTTGTTCTTTTTCATTTTTGTTTTAGTTTGTACCTTTTATATGACTGTTATTAATAGCATTTATATAGTACTTTTCCTCATCAGGTATCAAAATGCTTTAGGAAGAAGATAAATTGCACCAGCTCTGCTTTTGAGAAAGGGAAACACAAATGGCAAAATAGCTGTCCCTAAACCTTTCAATAGGTCACTAGAAATCCAGAAATGAAATCCTCCTCAGCCCCAAAAATCATTACATTGCATGCACTAATAGGGTGGAATTCATATGAACTTTTGCATACTGTAGCAAGCGTCCATCTAACCATTTCAGCTTTGTTGTGCCAGAAGACATCTACAACCATACATGGCTTGCTTGGCACCAAAAACAATGCAGACAAACAGAAAAGTATTTCCAGGATAGTTTAACAAAAGCAGCCTTGACACTGAAATTAAAAAAGAAGAAAATAATAATAAAGCAAAACAGAAAAACAAACAAGTAGTTGCTACAAATGTCTTTCTGTACTAATAAACAATGAGCTGCACTGGCTGAGCCTGGGAGTTTTAAAAAATTCATTTTCATTTCAGTATTCTGACAGAACAGTTTTCAGCCTGGAATAATTTCAGGCTGGGACATGGTGAGCTCAGCTTTGCAGTGTTATTTGATCCATAAAGGAAACCCTTGAAATGTCATTTGAAGTACAACCTTAAAGTAACCATAAATGGCGCAAAAAAAATAAAACATATGACAGAGATTTGTACTGAATGACAAGCACTGACAGCAGACTGACCAAAGTACACTGAACTGTGCTGGAATTCAATTTTAAAACAACTCATTGGACCTCATTCTCTATTACATGAAGGCTCTTTCACGCTGCCTGGCTGGAGAAACAGCCATAAGGTAAATAAGAATGAAACTTACTGGAAGTAGGTAATTCTTGTCACTATCACTTAGTCAAAATGGTGGAGGTAATCACTTCAGTGTGAGATCTATTATAGCTCTACTCCAGCTTGAGTTTAAACAAGCAGTAGAAATAAAGGAGACAAACTTAGAAGGAAGGTGAAATCAATGCAGAAGGGAATAAATTCACAATTATTATTTAAAAAGAACCCAACTAAAAAAAAAAAAAAAAGTCAGTAAAAACAGGAAACAAAGTAATTGAAAGACTACAGTAGTTCAAACAGATGTAGTAAATACATTTTCAACTTGATTCCAGCACGTTACTTGATATTACTGTATAAAATTTCGTACGATAAAAAATAATTTTTATTTCCTGAAACTATATTCTGTAGTGTCACAGGGCCAAACATCCAAAAATTTCAGAAAAATAGGGAAATTTCTACCAATTTCTTGCTTAAGAAAGTGTGCAGTTAAGTATCTATCTTTTTGGTCCAACCCTAACTTAAAATATTACAATAGTTATAAAAGGCCAGGAAATTTTTCCACGCTAGGGACTTTTGCAGGAGACTTTTATCTGTCCTGAAACAATCAAGACCATTAGTACATTACAGCTTTATTTTCACTTAAAAAATATGTATGCTCTTAAAACACACTCAGTAGTAAGCAGTAAATATTTTGAGCTTAAATTCTTTTGAAGAGACCTGCAGTTTTACTATCATTTTACTATCATTTATTGTCACTCTTACAGAAAACTGATGCTGTGAACTCTCTTAGGCACTATTAGAGCACCTGTAACCAGATCAGCCTTTCCCCTTCCACTTACATGCAGCCGTTTCTGCTTGAATTGTTCCTAAATAATGAAACAGCACATACGGTATTCACAACATGTTACAGACATCTGTATGTCCTCCGTGTGTCTTTTATGGTACTTTCTCATACTACAGTTCAGGAGAGCAAACTTATGTTGTGATAGCCATGAATGCCATAACCTCAGTAAACTGCACACAGACAGAACTAAGTATTATTCTTCCTGCATCAGTCATGTTTTAATAAACCAGAGATGTGATAAGAAGTTTTACTATTAGCTTAAGCAGGTTTATACTGCTAAAAGTATGCATATTCATCATTTTTACTTCTTCCTAAAAATACTTTTCTTTCCATGAAGGCATTTACAATTGCCGTTTTAAATTTCATTACTTCTGTGAGGTCTTGACTTTTGAGAAACATAACACATATCTCATTGCCACAAGCGATGAAATACAGCATTACTTTTTAAGTTTTGTATTTTAAACAAGTACTTGGTATAAATCAAATCTTTGAGTTTAAATCCAATTCAGACTACATACTATTAACTTTGACAATTTATGGCAACAGGAATAGTTGACTGATAAGTCACAAAAATTATTCCTTTGTGTTCCTGATCATGGCAGCTGTGCTGAGAGGAAACACCATTGCTGGTGGGGCCCATGAGAGAAAGTTGTTATTCTATTCTGTAATCATTACTGAGCCTAATTACTCTCAGATTGCAGTGCAAAACGTATGCTTTAAATGACATTCTAGTAATAGACATGCAGATTGAACCAAATAGCTCTTCCTGATGTCATACAAGTGATTTCTTCTTCAGTAGGGTGAGTGGCACCAATATGCACATATGTATTATTCACAAAAGTTTAATGGCTTAATACTGATTATTCACAGAAGTTGAATGAGTTCATGTATCCAGTAATACTTCAACCTTGTAAGTGACATCTATATTATTGAATCTAGGAGCTCATCCATGTTCTCAACTTCAGACACTCCCATGACTACCCACTTCCAATCCAGACAGAAAGACTGGTGATGGCCCAGGCTCTCCTTCACTCCATCTCTTCAGCTCCTGGTTTTCAAACAAATAAAATAGAAGCATGTAAGCTAGATGGGAGCAGCAGACTCCTTCAATGAATTGCCAGATCAGGACAACGGGGAAACTGTGTTTCTCACGCATGCCTGCGTGAGCACTGAAACAAGAGGGGTGGATTCATCTGGAGAGTCTGGTAACTTAAAACAGAAACTGAACTAATTGCTGCTTAGCAAGGCGCTGCTTCTGTTCTTGGTTGTGGTTGGGTTTTGGAGTCTTTTCCACTTTTTCTTTATAGTTATTTTTCCAGTTTTCTTAAAATACCAGTAACTTTCAAATTTCATTTTTAGAGGGATGTAGAATCCCTTGCAGAACATTCCAAGAAGAAGATATTCTAATACTACAGCAGTAAAGACAGAAAACAGAGCTTATATTTTTAGGAGGAGGTGTCTGTCTTTTTCTGTTTTTTTTAATGGAAAGATTTAATTTCTCAAAGAGTGATCAAGAGCAAGCAGCAAAGGCTGCCCATATCAGAATTTTTTGGTGCAGATCCTGCATCTGTAAGAAATGTTTTCTGTGGATTAAAAGTTGTGCACTAAGGTTTAGCCTGCATTTGCACTAATGAATTATAAACCAATCAAAATCATAGTGTAAACAACTGTGATGGAAATCCTGATTTTGGAATTTTACTAGCATATGACAGAGCACAGCTGCAACAAGGCCCTTTAATTTACATAGCTCTTTAGTATTTTGTTTTAAACATGCTTTAAATAAATTTAGCCAGTCTCAATACCAATATATTGCATTTTAAAGGGGTTTTCAGAAATAATTCTGTTTTAGAATAAAATTACTTAGGTTATTTTGCCACAACTACGCTACAAATTGCATCTCACTTCATACTTCTCACAGGACCTCTTTCCAGCGAAAATATTATCCATTTCTCCTTTCCATAAAAGGCCTAATGCAGGCTGTCTGTGATTAGTTGTGCATGGAGCTTGAGAAAGACTATTTTAGTCTGGGTAACTGTGGAACCTCTAGGTAACACCAGCACAGGGGATTGGTTGTCTTTTCTGTCCTTGGTATTTGGTCACTTCCACTTTCCTCTACAATCTGGGATTCAAAAGATACGGGAATTTAATAGTCCTTTCTAGTTGCACCAATGAAGATGAGGGCATCAAAAAAGCAGAAGGAGAAATTGTAAGACTAGTAAAGAGTGGGGAGTGTGAAAATACAAGAATGTAAAAATAGTCAATATATAAGAGCAAGAGATTTCCATAGCATGTATTACATTCAGAGGCAAATACAAGAGGTTACTTTATTGTCATACTTTAGCAGTAACATGGGAGCACCTGAATGGAAAGAATATTACAAAGTTCTAAGCTTAAAACTATACTTAGAAAATAAAATTGAAAAACTTAAAACCAAATGCTTCTTCAGTTCAAATTTCGCTGTCATTTAACGTGTCTGCAAATGCTGAAAGATTATCACATAGATAGATATATATAGAGAGATATAGATATATATTTGGGTTACATAAGAGACATGGATAGAAGCAAATATTTCTGCAAAAGATGGAGTAATAAAAGGAACAGATAAATAACACTTTCTGGCATTCACAGAATACCCTATTTTAAAGTTCTCTCAAAAAAACATAGAATCATAGAATACTTAGGATTGGAAAGGACCTTCAGATCATGAAGTTCCAACCCCATTGCCATGGGCAGGGCCAACTCACATTAAACCATGCCACCCAAGGCTCTGTCCAATCTGGCCTTGACTGCTGCCAGGGATGGAGCATTCACAACTTCCCTGGGCAACCCATTCCAGCGCCTCACCACCCTTACGGTGAAGAACTTGTTCCTTATATCTAACCTAAACTTCCCCTGTGTAAGTTTCAACCCACTACTCCTTGTCCTATCACTACACTCCCTAATGAAGCGTCCCTCCCCAGCATCCTTCAGATGCTGGAAGGCTGCTAGGAGGTCTCCATGCCACCTTCTCTTCTCCAGGTTCAATAGCCCCAACTTTCTCAGCCTGTCTTCATATGAGAGGTGCTCCAGTCCCCTGATCATCCTCGTGGCCCTCCTCTGGACTTGTTCCAGCAGTTCCATGTCCTTTTTATGTGTGAGGAACTGCACACAATACTCCAAGTGAGGTCTCACAAGAGCAGATTAGAGGGGTAGGATCACCTCCTTCGACCTGCTGATCATGCTGTTTTTGATGCAGCCCAGGCTATGGTTGGCTTTCTGGGCTGAGAGCACACACTGAAGCCAGCTCATGTTAATTTTCTCATCAACCACCACCCCCAAGTCCTTCTCTGCAGGGCTGCTCTGAATCTCTTCTCTGCCCAACCTGTAGCTATGCCTGGGATTGCTCTGACACAGGTGTAGGACCTTGCACTTGCCTTGTTTGAACTTCATGAGGCTGACATTTGCCCACCTCTCAAGCATGTCAAGGTCCTTCTGGATGGCATTCCTTCCCTCCAGCGTATCAACCAAACCACACAGTTTGGTGTCATTGCAAACTTGCTGAGAGTGCACTCAATCCCACTATGTTGCCAGCCAAGGCATTGAACAGGATCAGTCCCAACACAAATTCCTGAGGGACACCACTCATTACAGGTCTCCAACTGGACACTGAGCCGTTGACCACAACTCTTTGTGCGCAGCCATCCAGCCAGTTCTTTGTCCACCGAGTGGTCCATCTATCAAATTGATGTCTCTCCAATTTAGAAACAAGGATGTCATGTGGGACAGTGTCGAAAGCTTTGCACAAGTCCAGGTAGATGACATCAACTGCTACCCCGTCCATCGGCTCCATAGCCCCATCATAGAAGGCCACCAAATTGGCCAGGCAGGATTTTCCCCTTAGTGAAGCCATGCTGGCTGTCATCAACCACTTTGTTGTTTTTCATGTGCCTTAGCATGCCTTCCAGGAGAGTCTGCTCCAAGATTTTGCCAGGCACAGAGGTGAGACTGTCTGGTTTGTAGTTCCCTGGGTCATCCATTTTCCTCTTCTAGAAAATAGGGGTTATATTTCCCTTTTTCCAGTCATTGGGAACTCCACCTGACTGCCATGATTTCTCAAATATGATGGACAGTGGCTTAGGAACTTCATTTGCCAGCTCCTTTGGGACCTGCAGATGGATTTCATCAGGTCCCATGAACTTGTGCACATTCAGGATGTTAGGATGATCTCGAACCTGATCCTCTTCTACAGCGGGCCTAAGGTCTTCATTCTCACAGTCCCTGCATCTGCCTTCCAAGACTTGGGTGGTGTGATCAGAGCATTTGCCAGTGAAGATCAAGGCAAAGAAGTCATTAAGAGCCTCAGCCTTGTCCAAATCCAGGGTAGCCAGTTCTCCTGATAGCTTTCAGAGAGGGCCCACCTTATCCCTAATCTGTCTTTTGTTTGCTACATATAGAATCCCTTCCTGTTATCTTTCACATAACTAACTGGGCCTTAGCTTTCCTAACCTGGTTCCTAGCTTCCCAGACAATACCCTTGTATTCTTCCCAGTCCACGTGCTCTCGCTTCCACCTAGATAAAATAAACAAAAAGAGAAGGGCAAAATCTGAAATGAGATTTTCAACATTACTATTTGTCAGCAGTAAGCAAACAAAAAGAGACCTGGCTGACTATAAAACCTTCCAAGCAGTGTATTTTGCAGGGAAAACTGTATGGGGTTTATGGGGTTTCACAATAGAGAAGACTGTAATGGAGTCTGTGATAAAATAATTCTAGAGAATCATCCAACTCAATGTATAAGACATCATACTGTGGAAAGGATGCTGATTCTGAAGCTGAAGACAGCATCAGAGCTGAAGAAGCACATAGAGGATTAAGATGTTTTAGAGAATCTTTCCCATGAGAAGGAAAATGCTGGCTTTCCGATATATACTTCATCCCACCTAGTTATTTATAGCTACCATAGATATCTGGTAATCAAAACAGTCTGGACTGATTGTTTTCTATGAAGCATTGTTGTGGTTTAGGCCTGCCACACAGCCCACTCACTGGCCCCCCACCTCCTCCCTCGGCTCCCGGAGGGATGGGGAAGAGAATCAAAAGAATACAACTCCCACAGGTTGAGATAA
>WYDI02030581.1:3319-20174 GCA_009867235.2 Psittacus erithacus
GGTCAAACTGATCCATTTTCATTTGTCTTAAGATAAAAATTCTACTATTTGATTTCCTTCTCCATCTTCTTCAGCTAGCACCTTCATTTAAGCCTGTACGTTCTGTTAGGTAAGCATGTCAGAAGAATCCTGAGGTACCTATCCCAACACGGATATTTACTGAGTGATTTTATTACAAGCCACAGCTTTTACTGAAACATGATCTAATGTTATTTTGCTACAAACAATTAAGAGTTGAATTAGCAGAAATGCTAATTAAGCCACTTTGTATTTGCCTTGGTGTAAAACATGTCTCATGTTACACATTTGTTTTTCAAAGTGAGATGAATTGCCTCAGCTGTCGAATGCAACTTAGCAAGTCATAGAATCATAGAATTATTTAGGTTGGAAAAGACCTTCAAGATCACTGAGTCCAACCATTAACCTAGCACTACCAAGTCCACGACTAAACCACACCCCTAAGCACCACATCTACATGTCTTTTAAATACCTTTTAAATATCTCATGGGACGGTGACCACCACTTCCCTGGGTAGCCTGTTCCAGTGCTTGACAACTCTTCTGGTGAAGGAAATTTTTCCTAATATCCAGTCTAAACTTTCCCTGGCACAACTTGAAGCCATTTCTTCTCAACCTATTGCTTGTTTCTTGGGGAAAAAAAAAAGAGACCAACACTTACCTTGCTACAACTTCCTTTCAGGTAGCTGCAGACACATTTTGAATGAGACAAACTACCTTAGGTTACTGAGTATTCTCATGAAACAAGAGTTAAAAAGCACAGAATGGTTTTGGGGAGTAAGGAATCATAAATACATCAGTCAAGGATGCATACCCAGTTTATGAACTTCCCTGTTTTACTCAGTTCAAGAGGGCTATTTACTCACTGCCCCCTTCTTGAATAGTGCTTGTGAAAATAATGATCCATACTGATCACTCATAGCTGTTTATGACCTGCATTGCCCTGCCAGCACTTTTTGTTACCTCTGAGGTGTAATATCTTTGGTATAATCTACAGCAAATAAGAAGCGGGGCAGACACCTCAGTGATTAGAAAATCTGACGGGGAAGGAAGAATTCCAAGTCCTGAAGTCTTGCAAATTAAAACAAAGTTGGAAGGTGCTCTGTTGTTAAAAACTAAGTTGAAAATTTTTTCTCTGCTTTCTTTTGGTGTGATAAACCTTATACTCTTTTTTGCCGTAGCTTAGTTCCTATGGGAAAGATGAAGGAAATGCTCTTCCTTGGAAGCTCTATGTATCTGACCTCTGTCCCAGGGAACTGGCAATAAACCAAAACCTTGCACTTCTGGGTGAGTGCTGTTAACCACTATTCTATTTTGGAAGGATACAATTATAGACAGGAGGTGGGCAGCACTGTCATCACCTCCTGCTTCTGATTTAAAAAAAGAAAAGTTATGACTGTTTTTGGCAAAGAGTTTGATGCTATCTTTGTGCACTAGCCATATTCGGAACATGCCTCCTTGTTCAAGCCCCTTGAGATTTAACTAGTGAGGAAGAATATTCTAAAAGATTAACTTTAGTCTAATCCCCTCAAGCTCTTTCTGCATCTGGGGAAAGAAGAGAAAAACTGACTCCTCCAGAGGGTGATTCAGAACACCTAAATTTAGGTATTGCTCTGAATCACTCTCTACTTAACCTGGGGAGGCATCCTGAAGACAACTGATTCCACAGGCAAAGGTTACGCTACGTGACTGTTCTTCTCTCAACATCCCCTCAATTGTCAGTACCATTCTCACTAGTTTCTTGATTCCACCACAGCTTAGGTGGGAAGTTGTCACTCTTATCCTCAGACACATATGAGGCAGAAAGAGAGGCACATCAAAGTTGTCCAAATACCTGGTTATGAGCTGCCTAATTCCAGAATTTAAACAGTCAAGTCATTAAACAAACAGACTGATTTTTAGAAGTTATAATCTACCAACAGTTTCATAAATCATTACTGACTTCAGTGGAGCTAAGACGCAAAGCTGGCACTCACACCACTATCTTAGATGTAGCATTCTGGCAAATCACACCACTGTTTTCTGCAATTCTAGGTAAATTTAAAGAAAGTTGCTTGTTTTTGAAACAAAGAAAACACGGTTGTTATAATGGAAAAAATCTTTATTACTAAATATATTTATACAACGGTTTTAAATCATAAATCAGTCTGTTCTGGAATTCTGGTAGCACTCTTGTTCTTTAAATACTCAGACTTATCGCTTTTTCCAGGTGAATTTCCGTCTGGCTCCCTCCTGACCAGGCTTTTTTCGTTCCTTCACACGTGGGTCATATGTTAGTAGTCCAGCTACAAAACACAGAAAAGCACCCATTTGTTCACTGTTATTAGTTAATATTAGATACACTACATGTGGGGGATCCAAGGCAGCCAATAACTTTGCATATGAATTGGAACATCTAGAAGGATAAGGATTCAATACAAAACACAGGGAAATGAATTTCACCAGATCCCCTAACATTCTAACTTTTCTTCAGTAACTGAACTTCCTTTATGTTTTACTTTACAAACCAGTACAATCC
Source organism: Psittacus erithacus (assembly GCA_009867235.2). Lineage (NCBI taxonomy): Eukaryota > Metazoa > Chordata > Aves > Psittaciformes > Psittacidae > Psittacus > Psittacus erithacus. The sequence goes on from WYDI02030581.1 coordinate 5,855, forward strand.
CACACTCTTTTATATCTATACTGCTTAAGTCTTTAGAGCAGTGGTGTCCAAATCTTCTGAGCATGCACCCCCAATATATGTGTATTTATTAATTTATAAATTATGCAGACTATCAAAATTCTAGTATTTTCTTCCTGTACTGCCATGGTGCATCTTGCACAACACCAGGATGCCCACACTCCAATTTGGAGACCACTTTAAAGTGCACTTAGTGTTTCCAAAGTATATTTGGCAGTGTTCAAAACATGTTCAGAATTATGCTGATGCTGTTACAGATACCCAAACTCAATACGGTGTCAGTTTATAGGAGTATTCCTAGCAAGCCATACTTGTCAGTATGTCTTGTTGCAAAGAAACTAGCATGAAGATAGCTTTACTCCCATGGATGGCAACAGAGTGAAAAAAATCATAGCTGTTCTGCCAGTAATGCATACTGGTATGTCTCCCTACCAGCCCAGAAAGAGCATAGTTAAAAGCTAAATGATGAGAATTCTGTATTTGCTGAAACAGTAGGGCATCTAATCACTGAGAAGCACCAAATACTGCAGTTACTCGAATAATTTCTATTTTATCCTAGGTAGCTTGTAACCTCTAAATAAAGCAATAGAGGAAAGAAGCTCTTTCAGTCTGGTTAGTTGCGTGTAATAAGTTTATGCTCGTTACTATCCCTTCAAAGCTAACCCTCTAGAATAAAACTTTTTAAACATCAGTAAGATGCAACTACTCAAGTAAAACAAAATACAATGTTAATACCTTATAGCTCAATAATGCCTGATCCAGATTTGTTATAGCAAACACACATTCATGAGTTGTAATTCTATGTTTTGGCAATATAAGCTGGTTAACAGACATAAGAGAGGTCATAAACAGATGGAAAGAATGCCAAAGAAGTCATTCAAAATGTACACAAAGGCTGCTATGAAACAAGCAAAAACAATTTATAAGTAAATGAAGATTCCTTCATAAAATATACAAGGTTTCACTGGGATTATTTACTCCAATCTGAGCTATTTGATCCTTAATGATCCTCATATTAATTCCGTTAATTATCAAAGCACCTTAAGAAATACTGAGGTAATTTCAGCCCTACCTTGCCTCATGAATTCCACCTCCCTTTCTGTCACAAAGCTCCTTAAGGCTTTTGCAGAGGCTAAACGTATTGCTCCAGCCTGTGCTGATCTTCCTCCACCAGAGACTGTGCAAACCGTATCATGTTTTCCAACTCTGTCAAGAAACTGGAAAGGGAACAACAACTGTTCTCTAAAAATAAAAATAAATAAATAATAATAATAATAAAATATATACATGTATTTAAAGTTACATGCTATGTACATTTCTTATCGTAATATATATAAAAACCTAGTTAGCTTTCAGGTAGAGGTCCAGAAAGGCATTTGTATCTCCAATTTCCTACTGATATCAACTAAAATCAATGGGAAATCAGCAGCCAGAAACCGACAACAGTATTTTAAGTTCAGTTTTAGAACTAATTAGTGAAATAAAAGTATTTATAGATGCCAAGATCCTTCAGCTCTGGATATTAAAACTGAGCAATCTCTCACTTAATTCTTGAGCTCAGAAACCACAATATAAAATAAAAATCACAAAAGGGATAGAAACCTTATGACAACCTTATGAGAAGTCTTCACTATATTAGACTGCGCTCATCCTCCAAAATCTGAAGCTTTACATGAAGCATCTCACCTTGTTTGCTTCCACTATGTTACTGCATGCCACATACAATCTGCATATCTCTCAGGAAACACTTAAAAGATATTGTGTATTATTTACTTATTTTTAAAATAAACTGCAAGCCTTTTCTAAGGGGAACAAAATTTGAGGTACCCAAATATCTGTGCTCTTGGTTTTTGCATCCCTTCAGAAAGGGAGAGAGAGACAAGAAACACAGAGTAAGGCTTACCTATCAGTTCTTATACTACTGACTCCTGAAAACTAGGAGGAAAAGCAAGACAAAAACAGGAACAAAGCATCAACTCTGTGGTGGAACACAGCATCAAAAATAATTGCATGGCATGACTTTTGCTGGAATAATTTAAATACAGTAAGAACACAGCATTCCATAGTGCTCTCACCTGTCCTGCAGCACTGGGAAGTAATGTAAAACGTCTATTCCATTCACTGTAACTTTTCCGCTCCCATTGTCATACACTACTGCAGTAGCTCTTGCAGTTTTCCTTGCACCTTAAAGGAATTAAACCAAATCTGTTATAAGGCTTCAATTTTCGACAGAACTTCAAGTGCCCAGGAAGTTAAGCAAATCTCAACACCTTCATACGGTACCAGCTGTTTCTTTTGGATGCTTGAACTTAGATTCTTATGGCTTTTCTTAAATAAGATGGGTTGTATGTTTATCAAACTTCAATAACTACTGTTCTGAAGACACTATTGAAAAGCAGTGTGGATTAAACCCACAGATTTGTGCTCTAGCCTTTCCTTGTTGTCACATCATCTTGAAGCCAACCCAGCTAGAACACAGCTCTCTAGCCATGTTGCCCTCAAGTTCTCTGCAACCTTTTTTCTTATTCTCATCTGCTGTGTGCTGCTTAAGAATACACATCACCTCTAAGGCTCCTCTTGAACATACAGCATAAAATGTGTGCATACACATATGCTTTGTTCATCAAGTCAGACGTTCTTACACGTGTTGTCGCTACATTAGATTTTCTAGGCAATCACTCATATCATGTATCATTCTTCCCTCCACTAAAAACGTAAGTAACCTGTGTTTAGAGGACAGAAACCTTCACGGCTTTTCTCTAACATCACCTCTGTCTTGGTAATGACAATGACTAATTCCTGTCTCCATGCCATAGCTAGCTCTGGTCATCCACTTGTTAAAAAAATTTAGGAATTCCTTTTTTGCATCTTCATAGGCTGTTTGTAAATATCCAGATGCCTCCTTGGCATCTTCAAAGTTCTCCTTTGCTGGATTGCATACATAAGTTATGATACAGGTTACTTAGTGGCCTAAGCATGCCACTTCTGTATCACTGTTACATCCATGCAATATATAGTAACAGTATAACAACACTGTTACATCCACTGAATTCTCCATATGTGTTTGCACTCTCTCAGTCCCTTGCCCTTTATGTTCAAGTCAACTCTTGCCAGAAATTAAAGTCCTTTTGTATCCTACAACATGTAGCACAACAGGGTCCTCTCTACAAAGGCACTACCGTACAGAAATACAGATAAAACTAACAGTTGATAGATTCTATGCTAAAAATTTCCACTTTGTTACCAGACCATGTAATAACTAGGTATTTCGTACCATAATAAACAATTATACATGCAATATACACGTAAGCACATAAAACGAAGTAATGACACTTTCAGCAGCTTTGTACATATTGTAAAGAAAGCAGAGTAAAGGGGGAAAAAATTCTGCATCATTACCAACCAACTTGAAATTATTACCTTCACCACTGCTGAAGGCCACTCCTCGCTCATCATACTTCAAGGGCTCAATAACTACCTTTTGTAACTGCACAGGAACTTCTTTGGTAAACTTCTGTATATACTTCTCTTCGATGTCACCACATGGCAACGTCATCAATTTTTGTAAGAGCTGAATAAACCTTGAATACTGAAGACAACAAGACTTCATTAAAGGATGCGAGTGTAATTACGTTTGCTAAAACTTTCTATTTTTATATAATTGATCTTTCCTACTTCACTTTTATTGACGATTTCTGACAAGATGACACTTTTGCACCTACATGCTGATTTAAGAACAGCATGCATCATTTTCTGTGTGACTAAAGATACCTATTTCTTTCTTCAGGCAACAATGAAACTTCAATTCAAAGCATAACGAACCCCTTTGTGATACAGGATTATTATATTAGAATAAAGTTCATGTCACTTTTGAAAAGAAAACATTGAGGGGGTCTTCATTCTTTTATTATTGTTTCATTAAAATGGCAAAAGGAAAAGATTTTCACCTCGTTTTCAGTAAGTTAGCATGTTCATTGACTTGGAAATAATTTCGCGGCACTAAACTGAACCTCTTAAATGATTATATTTCATAATATATACAGGAAATACCTATCTATCTATCTTTGGCTGTTCAAGCTGAGTTACTTTAATGTTTATGATTTCCTTTAAAACTGAACAATCAAGCTATTTAAAAATTCAAGAGATACTTGACTTAAAGGGCAACCTCTTGAAATAAATTATCCTTTGCTACTGTGTGGTTCTCCTTCCCCCTTACACCCCCACCAAAGTTCTTCAACATGTGATTGAAGAGTAAACACCACTGTGTTAACCCATTTGTGCTAAAAGCTGGGATGTCCTGTTCCAAAGTGTTACTGCAGGAGCACCAGACAGCTGCTCACTGGATATAAAGGTATGCTATAATCTAAAACGGATTTCTCATATAGATATCATTACCTTATTTTTGAAGTTACCTCTACTTACAAGCTGTTATTAAAAGTGTTTTTTCTTCTTTCCATTACCAGAGCCTTGTGCACAAAATTAATACTTTCCTGGTAACTGAGCAATAGTCCCTAAACTGACATCACTTAGAAAGCTGCTTCTGTCTAATGATATGACACAGATGAGGTAAAGCCTTTGAAGTACAGAAATACAAAAATATAAACATTTAAAAATTATAGAGGCTATAGATGCAGAAAGCTTCCAATAGTTCACTTGCAGAGTGAGAAGGGAAAAAAATATAAATAGCTCTGATTTTCTTTAATCATTCAAACAACACAGAAAATTTTGTTGCAATGGCAAAATACAAGAATTTGAGCAGGTAAGTTATGCAGCTCGTACGGAGACATTTCAAATACGTGTTTTTTTCTATAGACTGAGGCTTTGTGGTTTTACATGCAACCAGTTAAAAAGCTCTGGGTTTGTTTTGGGAGGTTTTTGTTTGTTTTTTGTCGGTTTGGTTTTGGGGTCGGGGGAGTTGCTGGAGTTTGAGGTTTTTTGTTTGTTGGGGTTTTCTGGATTTTTTTTTTGTTAAGTTTAGTGCAGCCTGCTTTTACAGCTGTAGAATGTACAAAAACCGAGCAGTGAAGAACACTAAACTGGTTGTACAACTAGACCAGTTCCGGAAACTCTTAAGGAAAAACAGCTATTCCAAATGGAGGAGCTACTGAAAACACTGAAGTGGCTCACAGAAGCAGCAGTTACAAGACAGAGGAAGTCTCCTGGCTATACCAGGATGGAGAATTTACAACAATGATTTCTAACTCATGCTTATGGAACACAATCTACTCAAGACCTTTTCACATTCCCCATAGACAAGGAAGCCATCATATGTTACTGCTCTGGATGGCAAGTGAGCAAAGGGCACTTTTGCTGCTATTATGCTATTTTTGCAATGATGCTGTCCACAGGACAGAAGATAATGAAGAACACTATTTCCAGGTGAGAAAATACTTGAGATGATCAGACAAATAGCGTTATATTCTCTGGTACTATCACATTCAATTAAAATTAAAATTCCAAAAGAAAACTGAAGCTCATCCCGCAGACTGAACCTGCTGTTAAAAAATTTAATGCTATTTAGGGGACTGCAGGAAAAAGCTCTGAGCGAGAAAAAGTGTACAAATATCAGAATGTATACAGTCTTATTCCCAGAGATACATGTAAAGAAGGACGACAAATCTAGACAGTGATAGAGTTTGCAGATCCCGGAAAACTGAAAAACCCTCCTCTCTCCCACCATATATTCACATCAAGGAGAATATAACCAGATTACTGTATCAGACCATAGATCTGTGTAGGTCTGTATCTTGGTTTTAGTAATTGATTCTGTAGCCAATCAGTAAGAAAAAGGACCCCTCATTTCAGTGTAGGTTTACCATTAGAGAAAATCACCATGTTTCCTATCTTGAACATTTGCCCCTCCTCTACAATGAGCAAGAGGTTTTAGCCGTGTTTTCCATCTGCAACTAGAATAAATGACTATTTATGTCTATTATTAAGTGTTACCACACTCCTGACTATGTAATTAGATGACAAGGAAAAGAGCCCTAGGCCTCACAATTTTACCAGAAGAAAATCTGAACTACGTTAGTTAACAACAGAAAATCCTTAATAGTTCTGTACTGTGCTAGATAAAAAAGTGACACAGCTTACTTTTCTTGAAAACAGCATATACAGACTTTATGGGAAAGAGAATTCTTTTGAAGAGCACCTTCTTCTGTTCTGCACAGTACCTTTTCAGCATCCAAAAATGCACCCAGAGTTCGTATTTTTAAGACACAAGCCTCCTTAAGATTAGAAAGATTAATTACTTACATCATTATCTGACAGTTTTTCTAACAACATTTCTTCCAATTCAATCTTAGTCAGCCATCTGCTGCCAGCCAGGTTTCTGTTTAAAATATCACATATATTCTCCCTTTAATTAACCATGCAATAAGAGTTACATCACAAAGGACCACACATAAGTCAGTCTTCTTTCAGAAATACATTTTCCAGTATAAATGAATACTGATCACATTCCTATAGTAAACATAAGAAAGCCTACATTTATTTTAAAAGATCTGTCTTTTGACAAGGAAGTAACTTCACGTATTGAATTAAGCACATGAAAATTAAGAGTATCAGTTATGCATTATTCATATTATTGAAGTCCAAGACTGAGCTAGAGTAATACTGTAATAGTGAACAATCTGCCTCATAACTTAGGACTTAGCTTTAAAGGGCGGCTGCTGCTAGGAAAACTTTGGCTTACAAGCAGCAAAGAACAAAATCAAAGGCAGAATGTTAAAATGCAGATTCTAAACAGAATTTTTCCTCTGGTCTTTACTCTTCTGATCAATACAAAAAACTCCACTAGTACTAAGCATACTCAAAGTACTACTGCAGCAGTGACACACTGTATGCTGTTTACTGTGTAATCTTGACCTGCTCAGAAACTGCACTGATAGCAAAAGCAGAAATTTCTAAGAATATAGCCTCGTATGGAGGTGCTAACACAAATTAAAAACAATGCTTGAAATAAATCTTTATGAAATACCTATGATACAAAGTGACCAACTAAACAGCATATGCCAAGATTATCAGCTAAATTTAAGGCAAAGCTGCAAATGGTTTCTTACCTCTTCAGGTTTTTTAGAAACAATCTTAATGAATGTTTTCAGCAGCATTAAGGAAGCTGTGATTCAGAAAGCACTCCTTCTGAAGGTTGATTTTAAGTAGTACTTCTTCTTAAGTATATATTTTAATGCTTTTCTGAGTCAGGGCACAAGAAACATTTATTTAGAAATGATGCTGGGTTTAACAATAATTTTAAAAAGCTTCCAATCCTGAGAGACTCAAGTATATACTTACATTTACATATCACTACTTCCAGTGAAGTCAGTGAAATTTTTTACATGTGAAAAGCTGTAAATTTAAAGTACTTCAAGACCAGGTCCTAACCCTACAGTTAGTACTGTAGAATGGATCCACAATAGATCATTTTCTGGGGAAAAACAAAATAGCCCTTCCCACCAAGCCTTTACCTATACTTCAGAGATGAATTATCCAAACTAATCTCAGAGGAACTACCATATCCAGTGTGGAAAATATGTCTCAAAAATCCTTTAAATTCTCTGAGCTTTCACAAACCTAACAGGGAAAAAACCTTTAATCTCTGACTGGCTTTAGGTCATTTTTCACATCAGTAAATCCACTGGCTGAGCTCTGTAAGGAGTCAGGTTATTTTTCAGCAACATACACCAAGAAACTAAATTCATTTGTTTCCTTGTCTGCTCGGAAGCTAACATGAATCTATGATAAAACATTCTGTGGGTCACAGGACACTATTTTTATAATGAAGAAACATGAACTTCTGTTACTTAAGCAATTGAAATAATCTCAGCAAATTAATCCTTTCTAACATAAATAACAAATGGCTGAAATTAAAAAATTATAAACCAACATGATGTGCAACTGGAACACCACATAAATCTGGCTAGAAATCACACAGCAAGAACACAGATAAAAACAACTTGAACAGTGAAAAAATAACTATACAGAAAAGCAATAAATGCCCAAATCAAAACTTTGTAGCTGCATCCATTTCTTTTAAAGACTTCCTTATTTTAATATTCTAACATATCTTAAAATCCTTGCAAAAGACCCTCAAAATAGAAAATGAAGGATACAGCCTAAGAGAAGCAAACAGTTCTTAAAGCATATGCCAATTTCAAAGACAATGCTGACTGCATGCACTAAGAAACAAACTGTAGCATCTCTCATAGCTTCTTCTGGTTGACATGCATTTTTTCTGTCCATTGGCTAACTAGCTCAAAAGAGCTCCCTGTGCATGCTACAAAAGTTAAAGAGGAAAAAGAAGATAAACTAAATTCAATTACTAATAATGGTGGTATTTAAACAACTCCAACCAAATAAACTTTTCTAAAATTATTATTGTTTTTAATGATTTAGCTGTTCAAGGCCATTAGAAGAAAAATAGTGAGATTAAGTATGTTGATACTCTTCAAGTTGAATATTGGTAAGTAAAAACATTCAAGAGCTGTTATTAAGAAAGAGCCACAGGCCTTAGGATTTTTCCAACAGATAAACAACTTTTTAGGTATTTTTAAAGGCCTTATTTTCTTACAAAGAAATTACTTCCTTTTTCAAAACTCTTTAACAAAGAAATAATTAGAAAACTTCATATACAAAAACCAGAATCCTGGACATACTCATTTTCAAATCAAACTTTTATATAGGAGAGAATATTGAAAAGAGCAGGAAGATATCAAACACAAGAGAAATGGAGGCGGGGGGTGAGGGATGTGCCTATTCAAACAGTGAGAAGCAAGCACGGCACACATGCATACTACAGGTAAGGCTTTTCAACCTGAAATTACTATGCAAATATTAGACAAAGGAATAGAGAAAAAGTCTGAAAATGTGCTTGTGGAATAAAAGGCAGGTAGCGTGGCAACCCACAAGAAGTGCCAAAACAACATATTGAAGCGTTTTAACCAATATTCAGTCTAACTGGAAACTTACTTTTTTTCCTTCTGAGGAGGAAAGTCTTGAGCTGTCAGTTCATCTTCGTACTTCTGAACATTCAACAATTTTTCATATGTGTCCTAAAATGCATACAGAAAAAGTACTTAAATTCATTTTTCCATTTAATATTTAAATTTTGTTATTTAAAACACATGCCTATGCGGTTTTACTCTCCAAACACTTAAAAATGCAGGAGTCAGAAAACCAGAGCTCTTGACAAAAAAGAATACAGCAAGTCAAATCTAAACTATATATATCATATAAATATATAAATATTTTTTTATATATATATAAATATAGATAATATTTTTATATGCAGGTCAAATAATTTTTAATTCAGCTATTTTTCAACAAATGATCATATGCTTGTCAAAAAAAATTCTTAACTGTATACAGACTAGATTCATGCAATGGATACACTGCACAATAATTTCATCAGTGTATCTACAGTTCAGTTTGACTTCCTTAAAATACTGACAAGGTTTAATTTAGTTAGAGTTTTGTACATTTAGAGTGTGAGCTTTATTGGTGGTCTGTATCAGTCAACACTCCCTCTTCCCCAGGCATGTCTATAGGGACACACAAAGTTGTATATTTACCATAATCAGAATTTTTGTTATTTTAAATGGCACAGATACATTTATTCTGAATTTTTATTACTTTTCCCCCCTCAGAATTCTTAACTATGCTATTATTTTCAAACAATGCTGTGACACCCATTTACCACTTCAGAAAAACAAAAGGAAAAGAATATTCCAGAAATTCACACTGAAAATATCACAGAAGAAATGCATTTTTAATTAAGTATTTTCAGGGGTTTTTCCCAGTTAAGAAACTTTCAGAGACTACCTGGTTCCGAAATACAATATCTAATATTCTGAACTATAACACTGACTCAAGTCATGAGTTTAATAGGAATATTTGGATAAATAATTTTAAGTGATATTGAAACAAAACAGGATTGCTGTACTACAACAAAGTACTTAATTTGTCAAATAATTTACTTCCATTAACAAGTGAAAATGGAGAGTTTATCACTATCATATATCTTACTAATATAATGATTAGTAAGCAAATACTAGACAGAAACTATGGTGCAAGAATTAGAAAGGACAAGAAACAATTGTTAGGGTTTTTTTTTCTTTGTATTACTTACAAAAAGCAGTAAAAGAAACATTCGCTCAGAAGTTAATCAATGAAACATTCGTTCTTAACATAATACTGGGATGTGCAACAGGATTCAATGAAACTCCTGCATCAGTTTGCATTTAAAAAGAAAAAGCCAAGACAAAACTCCCTTGTTTAGTTATAAACACCTACTGTTCAAGCCGATTTATCCACTAATATAATACACCCGCACATAGACTAAAAATATTTGTACTGTAAGTGTATGAACTGAGAACAGATTGGTCTCTGAGCTGCACTCAAAGAATTTAAATAAGGACAACTCACTGATGTCTTTGATGCTGGTCATTGGTGACATTTTTAACAGCACAGTGGAACAAAAGCACTTTTGGAGTAACTAGGATAAAATCCTGAAACACAAAATCGTCTACTTTTGAGACAGCCTCTCATCATAGTATGCCTTTATTTTTTATAGGGATAACTGTATCAGATAGAAACCCTGTAAATTTTTCAACTTAAAAAAAGTCCATCTTCAAACACAGGAAACATATAAAAGCGTACAAGAAATTGTATTTTTAAGTACTTCCAAAACTCATAAATAATTTGTAGATCTCTAAGATAACAAGATACTGCAGCATCACTGTGGGCAAGATGCATGTCACATCACTAATAGTCTAACTTCTCCCTTCAGAGCTGACTATTAGGCTGCAAAAATTACTGCCTATACATTAAAAGCACAAACATGATTTGGGTTAGAGGGCAAGAGATGTGCCTGACACCAGGCAATTTTTAGGTATCTGTAGTTAGACATGGAATCAGTATGGAAGGTTCTGCTTGGGACTGTAGAGGGAGAGAAGGGGAAAAGAGTGCTGTGGCTGTCCCCCAGCTGCTTGGAACACGCTTAGATTCCTCCAAGCTCCACGAGTTTCTGCATTTAGGAGCAGTCAAACCAGGCATGAAGACAACATTCTGCTGTTAGATGATCAGAACAGGTACTGGGTTACTAGGTCTTACATATAAGGAAGTTTTTCACTTTGGTGCTACTCTCCCAGCTTACCTCTTGCCTTTGTAAGGCACTGAGTGCCACCTTCCTAACTGGCAAAAGCAGTCTGCAGCCTCAAATAGCCACCACCTTCACTACACTCTAGCATATACATTTACGTACTGGAATTGTCACCAGAAAAATATGTGAACCAGGAGCTCAATAAAAACACAGCTGTTCTTTAAAAAAGGACAGGGGGAAGGAATTACAATTGTTACCTTGGGACAGACTGACTACAGTCAGAACTGCTTCTAAGCAGCAGCTGAAGGATTTTCAGGTAAGGATTTTGTCATCATACTCAGAAACTACCAATAAACACAGGCAAATAAAATGAGACATGGGTTGCCATCCACTAGTTTTTAGCCTCAGAAATTTGTTGTTAAAATGAAAAAGCAAGCTTTATAACAGCTGGAACAAGATTTTCCTGAAGACCCCCTCTAGGTATTCCCAAAGAATATCAACACTCCACAGTCCATTTAATTTCCAAGAACGTGCACTTCTAAGAATTACAATGATCTCTTTCAACTGCCCTTGTTAAATTACAGTAATTATGTCCATTCCTACAGAAAACCTTTAACACAGGAAATTAAGTCAAATGACATCAAAAAGTAGTATTTTAAAGTACTTCCAAGTGTAAGAAAACCACTAAATGTAATTTCCTGCATACGTCTGGCACTGAAAGTGGACTCGCATCTCTTATGAAATAGAATTTTGGCCTGAAGTATTAAAAAAATAATATTAATACATGTATTTAATCTCTTTATAAAGATGAAGTCAACAGACTAAAAGGACCACTCACGTGTGAAGTAAAGAATGTTGGATGAGCCTCTGCAAAATCAGGAATCACATGTAATGCCTAGTAATTTATCTGACAAATCTTCACTCCCCAATGGCTAAAGAAAGCTTCTGAAGACACACTTGCTTTTTCAAAGCTGACAGGTGAAGATTTTACTAATCACTTCAGAATTCAATAGTCCAATTCATGAATGTACACATCTGTGTGCCTTGTAAACTCAGCTATTACACAATCAAAATAGCTGATTTTACAAGATTACCTATATACTGAAATGCTTCCATTTATAATGGAGAGATCGAATTTCACATACCTAGAAGAAATGCTTTCTCAAAATAAAATCTTATTTTACTGTGCATAACAAAAAAAAGCAAAAAAATTAGCAAATGAAACCCTAGGAAGACAGATTTTTATTATAAAAAAATATTTTTAACATTTTGGTTAAAATATGCTGCAGGTGATATTTTACATCAAGTTTTCTTTTCTTATGTGGTTTTAACTTCAGCATATACTTTGGGGGTTTTCAGTTGTTCGGGTTTTGTGGGGTTGTTTGGTTTTTGGGGTTTTTTTAAGACTCAAAATGCTCTGCTGTTAGAGCATTTGCCTCTGATTAACCTTTGATATTTCAGAAAAAGTATAAGAAACACTATTACATAAAATTACTACTTTGTTAGACAAAATGATATGAAGAAACCATTTTGCCTTGTTCTGCACATTAGAAATATATTACTCTGGAAAGCTCTTAAGTTAAATGATGATCAAATACAATATCAAACATTTGTGAAATGGTGTTTCATGCAATAAACACTATTTTGTGTATCAAGAAAAATAAATTGTCCTTTTCCCTGCAGCTAAACTTTATTCAACAGGCAGAACAAAGACAACAATGGAGTACAAAGCAAATATCCTTCATGAAAATTCATTTAATAGTCAAGGCATAACATATATATCGGCAGATATAATACATGCAAATATACACAGTTTATTTTTAGTAAGTGTATAATATTATTTATTAGCATTAATTAAACAAATAATGCTGTGATCAGTTATATTACTAGCAACTCACAAAATTCAAGTTCCACATGAGTCTATGCAGTAATTAATGGCATACAAGTTTAAGCTAAATATTATGTTTATCCGATTTATTAGACTTAATATAGCAATTTAAAAGACATCCTCAAATGGGATTGATTACTTACACTACACTGTATTAATACACACCCCCTTTTTTTCCCTAGCCAAATTAATTAGCTTTGAGACTTAAAAATACATTTTGTTAAACACACATTAGTCTAATAAGAGGTTAAAACCATGTTGGGAATTTCATGCAGATTTCAGCTTTCATTTGGCTGACTAAAAAAAAAAAACAACCCTGTTAAACTTCACTTAACGGATTTAGATTTATAAAAGCCTATTTAATGAAAAAATTCAGAAACGGTAGAACACTCAAGTATCCTATACGAATGAAAAATGCATTTGTCAAACCCATTTGTTTGAAGGTAGTTGCCATACTGTTATGCACAAAATGCATACTATTCTTTTAGAGATTTCCAAGGCAAGCTTGCACACTCTTTCTAACTGTTAGGATGAGCTAAAAATAAACTCATGCTCCTTGTAAAATTTGTAATTTCTTCATTATGATGGAATGCAACAAAACATCTTGCCCTTGGGTTGCTCTGTTTCAGCCAAAACAAATGCAAATGGCTTGTCAGATGACAGCTGTTTGATAAGGCTTCTCTACAAGACCTGCATGCTTTACTTTTTTTCCGTGAAACTTGGGATGAAAGGCAGAAGGCAGGAAGAGAATTAATGTAGCATACAGTCTAAAGGCAATGCTACAACCGTGATTAAGTAGAAAAGTTAAAAGGCACAGATTTTCCACAGCCTTGCTGCGTGCAACCCATCCGTGTAACAAGTTGACAGGCCTAGCGCGTCAGCTCCATCATCCTCTCCGACAGCTAAAACGCAGCATTGCATCCCTTTTCAGAGAAAATTTGCGTCTGCACCATGAAGCGTTGTACATTATTTCTTAGCACTGCAGGGGGCTCAAGTCCATATGGAACCTTCACAAATATTACCACAGATCAAACCAGCGGCGTTTCGAGGCAGATTTGACATACCTATTTAAATGAACAGCAGGGGTCCTCGGGCTGCCTCAGGCTGTGCAGGAGAAAACCTCTGTGGAAAGCCTATGCTGCAGCTCCATTACTCAGCAAAGACACGCTCTACATTTATCATTCATTTCATTTCTGCCAGGGCAAGAAGCTCATTTGCCCAAGGTCAACAACAAAAAAAAAAAAAAGGGGGGGGGGGGCGGAAGGACGTGGGGGTGAGGTTTATTTTCCCAAAGAAATAAATGTACCTTACAAGTG
>WYDI02030581.1:20184-31192 GCA_009867235.2 Psittacus erithacus
CGGCGGGTTGAGATAAGAACTTTTTAATAACTAACGTACAGGAAAATGCTACTACTACTAACAAAAATCACAGTAAGGGAAATAACAAGGAGAGAAAAAAAAAAAGGGGAAAGGAAAAAAAAAAAAAAAAACAGGAGGGGGGGAAGGGCGGGAGGGCTTGGGGGTGAGTTTTATTCTCCCAAAGAAATAAATGTACCTGACAAGTGGGGATTTTGTCCTTTGGGTAGGCAGAATGCAAATAAATATCAGATAATTCCAGTAAAAACACTACACTCAGTAAAGCTGTGCACTGAATTTGAGAACATGGAGCTTATTTTTTTGACAACAGACTTGCCACAGAACTAACTTTCTAAGACTAATGGGAAAACAAAATCTGACATGATTGTCCAATTAAATCTTTCTGCATACATTATAAATGCTTTTGTCTTCTTTATATACATGAAAGAAACATGCACATCTTTCTATAAACTCTGCTAAAGGGATAGAAAATGCTGGCATCATTGATGGTCACAGATATGAAATGTCTGTTCATCATCCACGTTAAGACTCAGGGTCTAGTGACGTTCTATTAGTTACAGCTTTTTTCATATAGGTAAACAGATGCAGATCCTTTACTTCTGGAACCATACTAATCAGAAAAAGCCTTAAGTTTGCATGAATGGAAGAGTCTTAGAAAAATCAATTAAGTAGTTTAAATGCAAATTTTCTTCACACTGAATGTCAGCACAAATAGCATTTCCTACAGCTTTGCCCTTCAAGGGGGGAAAAAAAACAAACGCAAAAACAAACCCACAAACTAAACCAAACTATTTTCTATTCTATGCTGAATTTTCCTAAAACTAGACATTTTTGTTGTATATGCATTTGTCACTGCTAACCAGATACCACCTACAAGAAAGCATACGGACTATTCAAACCTAGTCCACAGCTAGAACTGTAAAATAAACCAAAAATTAACAGTGAGAACTATTATGTAGTCTGCTTTCTGAAATGTGATATAAAACTGCCCTAATAATGGATATTGTGACATAAAAATATACTTTTCATTTAGCTTCAGTGATGATATTAAGGCCTACTGCGAAAACATAAGTAAACTCAGGAGTTCCTGATACGCATGTCTAGAATAACACATACTTTACTGGGATCTAACATTACTTATTACAGATTATAACATACTTACATGCATTAATGAATAATATGCCTGCTTGCCAGTATAAAAGAGAAAGTGAAATGGTCGGCCATCTTCTCCCCACTGGATTTCTAATGAAAAGCAAGATTAGACAAGAAAGCAATATACACTCACTAAATAAAATCTTCTGTATTTAACTGCAGTTATAAACGTCTTTCATAATACCTATTATCTTTTTAAATATCAGAGAACAAAGACATTTTATGGGTGTTTGACCTGTCTGGAAATCTCACGATTTAGACTAGCTTGTTAAAAACCAGTTTTCAACTGCAATTCTAACCAAATTTAATATAATGTTTCTAAATATTGTTTAACACAAGGGAATCCCTCATGTACATCTTTATAAACTTTCAAAGACTGCATAGTTGGCATTACAGATAGAATTATCCATTTTAGGATAGGAAGAAATACAAATTAAGAGACAGCTCTAGAAAATTTTTTGTCAGTATAATACTTCTAAATTAAACCAAGTATTCATACAATTTTCTTTTGCAGGTAACGCAACTGTATCAGAACTGGGTGATTTTAGGACTTGTTCATGTTTATACACTTGGAACATGCAAAAATGAAGACAGATCCTACAGCTTGTATAATTCATTCAGCAAGAAAAAGTACATTGCATATAATTCAGCACATCCAGTTTATTTTGTTAAGGAAAAAAAAATGTTAAGGTAACATGAAAAAGACATTTTCTCCTTAAAGTGACAAAAACAACCTGAGAGCTCTTTACAAATTGAAATACAGACAAAGTCCTAGCCACTTTATCCACTGAAGTTCAAATGAACCTATCTATAAGCTACAAAGATAAGACTCCAAGAACCATGATATATATTGCATTAGAACGTTAAAACATAATACAGCAGAAGCTGAATGCAAAGATACAAAACTTACTAGAACAGAAGATTACAAGAGGTTTTTATGCACACATACTAGTAGTGGAATATGTGAATTTCCATGTATGCAGTGAAACAGACTTTCCATGAAAGTCTACTTTGTTGAAATTACTGTTCAGGTAATATTCTGAAGTATAAATTTACATTTTTGTACTTTAAAGTTATCAAAGATATAACGCATAGAAAAGACAAAGCTGCCTTAAAACAAATACTTAATTGTAAGTGTTATTTTCAGATATAAATACAAATACACACATTAATACTAATTCGTCCTTACACTCCTCAGGACACAGCTCGTATTTCAAAGAATTCTTTAGTCCCGAGAACATAGAGAATAGTAGTTTAGTTTTGCTGTAAAACAGCCCTCGGATTTTTGAAATTGCATAATGACTAATTCCCTCCTACCTTTTTGCTTCCTACTTTTCACTTCACAATACTATGAAATTATAAAATAATGTATGACACCATTTGAAATCTGAAATTCAAAAATTTCAGATAATTTAGCTTTCTAAAAGACACACAAAGCCTCAAAAATATCAAGCATCAATTAATTCCACAAACAGGAAAAGGACAGGGAGTGCTAAGATTTCCATTGATAATCAGATGTGTCCATTTGAGACTTCATAGTTCAGTGAATGTAGAATTTCACACCCATGCTACTAGTTCATACTAAACATGAGTAAAAAGTGGGCAACAGGTTTTGACATAACTTTATGCCAAATTAATTTGGTAGTTTCAGTGAAATTCTCACTGACCAACACACTGGCTTATCACTGACAACTGGGACTTCACACGGCATGTGTGGGCCAAGACCAAAGACAGTATAGGCTTAAGTGCAGAGTTAAAACTATCAGGCCAAAACCAAGGCATGACTTGGGAGAGTTTCCACTCTCCCTGTTCTCTCAATTGGCAATTTCAAAGCTGCAATTTCAAAGCTTTTAGAGCAATGAAGTTACCAGGAAAACTTTGGTTTAAAATAGTATTAATGAATATTTTATGCCTGTGATAGACAGCTCTGACAAAAAGCTACTGAATTCAACAAAAGGTTTTCCCATGACTTCAACAAATTCTGCACGTCATCCTACCTATTGTTTATTTTTATACAACAAAAAACATTTATCTATAGTCAGTTAACAAGATGTCTGAAAAGAACACTGGTATTCCAGAATCTAGCAGTACTTTTTGTCCTGAAAACTAAACTATCAGATAAGGCTTTTGCTGCTTGTGTCTTAGCAGTTATTAGGAACACTGGAAAAACAGCAAATCTGTGAAAATAAATTATACATATGCAAAAATTCTAAAATATAATAGTAATAATAATAATGACAAAAAAAATAAAACAACAAACTATGAACACTTACTCCTCTGCTCAGGAAAAATTTCAGTAGGATGCTGCAAACAAACAAACAAACATCAGCAAAAGCGAAAAGTTACTTAAAATCATGCTACAGTTTTTTAGAAATGTAACTGGAAAAATCCTACCTTCATCATGGGCCTTGCTCGTTTGTCAAATAAGCCAGAAGGAAAGAGATAGGCAATAGCTCTCTGAAAACAAAAAGAGAGATCATATATGTAATTTTTTTTCCCACAAAAAGCATAATCGAAATACTTCTTAGGTACTTTCCCATAGGAAAAAAAAAATCACAACTTTTGTGAAAGTAGGCAACAAAACCAGTAAGAAAGAATGACATACATGCGCTGTGCTGAAAAGCACATCATTTCCAAGGGAATCCTCAGGAAAAGTTAAACCTCATTCTGAAGTCTGCACTCTACTGTATCAGAGTAAATGAATTTTCTTCTTCAGTTTAGTTTTTCCAGTATGCGTTTATCATAACTTACCAGAACTACTCTACTGCAAAGACCACCTTTATACACGGTGATTTTCCCCAAAATTTCAAGTGCTGAGACTTCTAGAGGAAATCACAACATTTATCTTTCAGAAAATATGTTAACAGACCAAGCATGGAAATTTTACTTAAAGCAACTGGACAAAGCAAAGTTTTATACACTTAGAATCCCAGTTTCTACATAGTTTTCTCTAGAAGTCTAAAAGCAGTGGTTGTAGCAGCAGTAGAAGACATTTTACATAGCCTAAATAAGCATTTTATTAACCACTGAATTTGAAAATTGCTGTGCATCACTACAATCTTTGTTGAACTTCAACTGCTCAGAAGACAGACATACATGACATCTTTCTTCTCAAATACTGAAGGGTTTGCTAAAACAATTTAGAAAAAACATATGACATTCATTACATGCTTGTTGTTTACCACTGCTTTCACAAAGTATATCATTTGCTTTTACTTAACGAGTGTCTACCACTATTCATGTGATGGACAAAGTTAGTAGTATTATCCAATAAATAAAATAGGTATACCAATATTCCACATCTATTTCTGTTCAACATCAACTTACTCGCCCTCTGCAGCGTAACTAAAACATGATTTAAAAAAGCAAAAGTACACATTTATGAGAGCTGTTTATTTCCATTTGTTTTGAAAAACAGGACAGAAAAAGCTAGCCATCAAAATCCCCCAGAGGCAATGGTCTGGCAAGAGTAGCCAACTTCAGACAGTGAGCAGTAGTGCTTAAGATAGAAACCTTGTGCTTGTACAGTAACAGCAACTAACTGGATAAACCCCTCTGGCAGTAGTTTTGTTTATATTTCCATTAGACAGTACAGAAAAGTAGAATTACAATAAAAACAGAGTTTAAAATCTTAAAAAGAATGGCTCTTTGTTGGTTAGGTTACCTTAGGGCTGTAGCTTGCTGATATTTTTTTCCATGGACATGGAGTGGTTTGCCAGTGCTTCAACTGATTTAATATGCATGGAGTGTAAAAAGACCTAACCTATTACTTTCATTAATCCCCTACTGGCAATCTGAACAGAAATTTTGAGAATTCCGGAGCAAACAAAAGGCTTAACTTGATTTTATGAAATGGTAATTTTGTTTCTCTTAGTGACTACTGTATTCCCATTTGTTAGTCAATGGGCATTTTATGCATACACACAGTAGGTGAACACCTATTTATGAACAAATGGGGATTAATTATGATGACAATAGAGAAATCAGCTGTGAGCCAAATGATGTTAAACAAACACCTTATATAATACATTAACAGAATTTATTACAGGATACTGAGACTGACTGTGTGTGTACTTAAGACATAGTCTTTATGCAACCATTTCCAGAATCTCAGTCAAACTAGCTACTGTAACTATGACACCTTAATAAATGCCAAATATAACAATTTAACATTTATAATGAATAGAGTGGCTGCCATTGGAGACCCTCTACTTCTAGAAAGTATATTTTATATTGCCTGAGTGTATACTGGTGTCTTTCACACCAAAGCATAAACAAACCCTGCATTAAGAAATCCTACCATCCACTTTCAGCTCTCCACACAACTAGCCAAAGAATAGTTCACTTTGTAAGTTCACTTTTTTGTTGCTCTGAAATAAAAAGAAAGCAAGTCCTACTGCCTTCTCCCTTTTTATGGAACTGTAATCAAGGATGTGGTATTTGTCTTTACCTCCCATTAGGAACTATGCTGGAACAGAACAGATTCCAGTCCAACTTCGTTCAGAAATTTCTCCTTAATTTTAAATAGCTGTGTCCTCAGGCTGTACTTTTAGCAAATACATAGCATATAATTCAGCCTCTCGGAAACTTCATGTACAGAAGCTGATTTTTGTCCCTACAAATGCTTGTTTTGTAAAAAAAGAGCATTTTGGAAAAACCTGTAATTCTCAACACTCATGTGTACTAGCAATAAAATAAGATGGTGGAATGGCATCCTTAGCAATGGCATCAGAATTAGTCTCTCCAAACTGCAGCTGGAGCACATAAATAACCATGAAATATTTTCCTGAAATCTTTCGACAATGCCTTCAGATTTCGATCACAGGCTTCCTTTTCAGGAATCTCCATGTCTCAAGTCAAAATTCCGTATAAAATTAACTGCACATTCTGAATTTTCCTGAACATACAAGAAGCAGGTGAATGACCCTCTTAAAACTTTATAATCAAGGTTTTAAATGGTAGCAGTAAAGTTCCCAAGAAGCCTTTTAGGTTTAGCTGTGGTATTCCATTCCAGGAATGGTTTTCAGCTTAAGGGTCATGGCCCATATCCTCCTTCTAGTGGTTAATTTGACCTGAAATCTTGATGAGAAAGGAAACGTCATGCTGAATATAACCAAGAACTACACTCCTCATTTCAGCTATGCAAGATTCACTTACCCTAGCCTCCACAGGCTCAGGACTGCTACCACACAATTCTATTTGTTAAATCACACTGTTACCATTGTCTTTGGAAATAAAACACAACCTTCAAAAATGAAACATCCATAATTATTTTCAGCAGAAACCCAATTAAAAATCCTGATACCTAGTGCTACAATAGCGTTTTCAAAAATCATTACACAAACTACTGGAAAAAGGGGGAAAGAGTACAGCCTGCTTCTGCTATGAGTTACTTAAAAAAAAATAAAAAATCCAGCCATTTCCTTTTGGAATTTAAAAGCATGTGTTTTTAAACTCTAATAGTAATCTACACGAGGCGAAAGGGGACCAGAAATTCAGTCACACCTTTAAAAATAGCAGATAGTAATGAATACACATTAGTAACAACACAGCTTACTTCAGACATTTCTTAAACTGTGCTTGTGAACTTAACATTCCTGTAACAAACTGAAAGGAATCCTATTATATCCTCACTTGCTGAGAGACAGACTGAATCTATATACTGCCCACAGTACCACAATGTCTTTCACCTGCAGCTGTAAGTTTGAATTCAAGCCAGTATCAATAATGAGAACAAGCTTCCATCCCTATTAAATAAATACATACCTGGCAGTCCTTCAAACATGCAAACCAATTAATTAAATAATCTTTCCAGCACTGCATGTTGCACGTTCTGACTTCTGATCCTCCTTCCATTCCTACCTATCTGCAAGCCAAGAAGTTTTGTTCATTCACTTCTTCAAACATGAGACTAACTGAATCAAACAAGTTCAGCTGGGTCAATAAGGGTTACTCTTTTTTTTTTTTCTTAAGTCTTGAGAAATTAAGAATTCAATACTTTAATTCAAATAGAGTTGACTGAGTCATCCTGGGATAGGGGAAGGAGACTGAAACAGTTCAGTCCTTAAATAACCTGCCATAAGGAGGAGAGGTTTGGCAGGGCAAATCAATCTTTCCCAAGTGTCTTCCCATACTTTTGTTGAATCTACAGCTCAAAACATTCCACTAATTTTCACTGCTTGAATCATGTGCAAAGATAGTTATCTAAGTAACATTCAGTGAGAAAAGGTATTTTGTAGAGAACACGGAAAGAAAAAGAAAAAACCAAAATCAAACCTCTACCCTGGGGTTCCCTTGCAACAGCATCCTTTTTGGAAGGGGACTCAATAATCCAGCTCATTCTTTTTTAAATATACACGAAACTTTAATCATCAAAACACTGAAGTGAGAAGTGACACTTTACACCATCATGCTTAATGAAACACCTGAGCAATAGCTGTTTCAGCTTCTTCTACTCCTCAACTTGATCACACAAGAGCCACTTTTCTTCTTAAACCTTGCCTCTTGAATCACGTTATTTAGCCTCTGTACTTCAGCATTTCTCAGACTGAGATGTTTGCTGGAACAGCTGTTTGCCTTTCTAACCACACCAGCAGTATACTTTAAAAACTTTTCAGCATCCAAAATCCAAATATCTGAGGCAGAAACAGGAGTGAGCGAAAGAATGGGACATGAAATGTTAATTCTGAAATGGTTTTATTTATTTAACAAAGGGTTAAAAAAAAAAAAAATTCATGACATACCTAAGTTTGCCTCATAAAACAAAAATTCTTCTCTAACAGTTAAGTACTAACATTTACTGAAACCACACGATTATTTGTCACTTTATCCAAGTTCTGGTTTGGACAGAAAGAAATTTCAACTTCACAGTGTTACAGCGTTTTAAACCCATCACTTGAGGGAATAAGAAAAGCATAAAATAAATAAAAAAAACAAAAAACAAACAAACAAACAAAAAAAACACCACCTTTTTATTACATTACTTTTATACTAACTAATAATTCCAAAACAAAAATTGACATCTCGTCCTGAGCTTGCAGAGCACCAAAATACCAAAAACCTGTTGAAAGAAACAGTCATTCCCATCTTCATTTCAACTTTTCAAAACCCTGGTCAATATAAAAAAGGAGCTAAAAGAAAAAAAATACAGCAGTCATCAATTCAGATGGACTCTGAAACAGAAGCAAGAAAATACTGATGCAGAGTTTGGCTTCACTGGGAAACAAAAATGCTGAAAAGAGCATTCTAGCTTCAATGATTTAAAATAATCCAGTATTTCTTGTAAGGACAATGCTGGACAACACACTTCCTGCAGGTATGCATTTGCATTTTGTCCTGAATAATGTTTCTGACATTTCACATATGCCAATATTCATTAATTTCTAACACTGTGTTACTAAAATTTGAATGTGATTTAGAAATCAGATGTGTTGAACCACTTTTAAAAGCAACTGAGTACAACCTATTTTTTATTAAAGTCTTCATTCATTAAACAAAACTATACCCTATAAAGAATGAAGTTTTTCCACATTTAACATTTTCATAGTTAACAACCTTACTGATAGTTTTGCAACAATATATATGTGCTAGAGAAGATAAACACATATTTTAGATTCAAATTATTCTATTTGCTTGACAACAATCTATTAGGTCACAGGGAAGACAACAAGAGAAAATGAGCATAGATCTCTTGCTTTCAAGTTTTACTAATTCTTATGGGGAAAGAGTATTGCTTTATGATGAGCTCACATCTGGGAAAGCATTTAGTGACTGTATAAAAATGAATAATAAAAATACCAGGATATAAATAGGTCATGAAGATTAAGATGCTTTTCTTGTATTAATCTTACTTCGATTTCTGGGCTTTAAAGTAGAACAGAACTGACAGTGGAAAATGAAGGTAGGCTATTTACTATAACCATAAGTTAAAGTTAAATCACAAAATAAAAAGATTACGGACTCAACCGGGGAAAAGTACCAGGTCAGGACTGTAATCTCTATTAATTAGGTATCCCAGCTGGGCAGTGGGTATGCAGCTGTTAACTTGATCAATGACTTACCTAAATGTCATCTCTACTGATTCGCTTATAAATTACCAGCAAGTGAGACTAATGTACAGGTGCTAATTTATTTAAACTGTTCTCTGCAGTTCTACATAGCTTTATAAACTGCATCTGGCACCTAATGTTAGCTGTCAGTTGTACTTAGACATGCCTGTCCTAACGACTCTGTTCATTAGAAACGAGCACAAATTATGAAATATTGTGGAAAATGATACATCAAATGGAATGGGCAAAGCAAATCAATTACAAAAACTTCATAGCACATATTCACACATAGGAGAATAAAACATCCTAGCTTCAGAGCGAGGTCTATAATACCAATTAAAAAGCAATTGGTAGACTTCTGCAGAGTTATATATCAATTTGCTGGATTTTTTTTTTCTCCTCCAGAAATACAGTTGTAATGCACAGCTTAACTTTTCATTCCTAAATAAAAGTATCGGCATGAGGCGATTCTGCTTCCACAACATCCAGAAGGATTAGCAAGTAAGTCAACTTATTTTCCTGCTTAAAACTTCACAAGGTTTAGCTTTTACTAAGCTATACCTAAAAACTCCAGTGAAGAACAGAATCCTGTGATGTCTACTTTAGAAATACACTGCACAGGCTGATTAACAGTAGAAGACATGGAGGTATATAAGGACTCATCAGAAAGAATTACTATGAAATGTAAAGCTTGATAATTCTCTTGCCAGAGCTTAAGCAGCTTTTATATTTTTATAACAGAAATTTAATTATGCATAGCAGACACTATTACACAAACTAATTATTTTCCAACACCTGACAGAACATGAAGAAATTAAATATGTACCATAGATACTTGGTAACGCCAAACAGAACATGCCTTTTTTGACTCCAATTCTCTATCTTCTGAGAAATAGAGTGCAAAGCAGTCCCATACCCATCACCTGCACTGCATTTGTAAAAACTTGTTTCTAGAATGTATCTGCTTTTACTAACGATGAAGCTTAGTTAATTTTTTGCAAACTATCAGTGTTGTGGATTCATAAAGAAGAAACCACTACTTAGATCTGGTCATTTTCAACTTCTTGTGGTCTTGTAAGCCATCTGTAAGCCTTCCCCCTAGACCCTATTAAGGAAGGAAACCAGACTGCAGACTGATGCATTCTCCTACTATTAGCTTTTTGGGCAGGCACACAGAGCTATTAGCAGCAGCATCGTACTGTACTAACACGGGAGGTATTCTGGTGGCAGCTCTGTGCATGAATACGAGAAAGTAACTCAAAAAGATAAATATCATTAAAGATAAGAAAACAACATCTGAAAAAATATAGGAAAAGAAACTTCTATAGGCTGTACAGAAATAACAAAGTCAATGTAAAGAAACAGGCTGCTATTACTGCTGACCCAGATGCTTCGATGAACACTTTTACTGCTGACAGGACCTTATCAACCCTACACCAAGACTGTAATAGTCTCTGCATTGGCACTTCTCTGCAGAAGAGCAAAGTGACATCTACAATTCTGAATGGAAGTAGCCACAGTATTAGAGCAAAGCTTTGTACTCATAAAGCTTGATTTCCTATGGATTTGTGACTTGAAGTCAAGCTTTCCTCATGGATTTTCTGGTATCTGATAAAACTCAAGTGTCATTCCAGCCTTTTTCTCAGCAGGCCATTAACTGTGTGCCTCTACTGTGTATTTTTGGAGAAGTTTTCAAAACTTACTTTTGAAGCCTGTCAAATATATTTGAAATTAGCCTGTATCACCACCTACAGACTTAGTTCTTTCTTGGCACAAGCATGCTGTCAAGA
>WYDI02030581.1:40808-51320 GCA_009867235.2 Psittacus erithacus
GAGGGTGGTGAGGCACTGGAATGGGTTGCCCAAGGAAGTTGTGAATGCTCCATCCCTGGCAGTGTTCAAGGCCAGGTCAGACATAGCCTTGGGTGGCATGGTTTAGTGTGAGATGTCCCTGCCTATGGCAGGGGGATTAGAACTTGATGACCTTAAGCTCCTTTCCAACCCAAACCATTCTATGATTCCACAAATTACATAGTATATACCCCTAGAGGTGACTGGATTTTGGCAGTAGTTTTTTCTACCGCAGGAAAAGTGGAAAATAATTAAAAATTTAATTTAAGGAAGTTCTACTTTAGACTTATGGGGACCTTCTGTCTGAGAGCAGTTATTGAAATGAATCTCTGCTTTTCCAGGTTTGTTTTTCTTTTCACATTTTCACAGGTGACACTTGCTTTGCCCCATGCAGACCTAAGGATGATTTTCTCTCTGGGATGTAAAAAAGAGTATAAGAAATCTGGCAGTGGGTAAGGGAAGTCACCTATGTAGAAAGGTCAAGGAGAAGCTGCCTGGAAAGGTGCATTTATTCTTGTGGTTACCAGCTGTGAAAATGAAAACATCAGTAGTTTTATTGACATAGATACATGTGAACCCAATGAATGCTGCACTGAAGAGCAGTGGAGTGTCTCTCTGCTGTGCACACCTGGCCAAGCACTGGGAACCGCAGCTGTGCTTTTATTCACAGGATGTATGGAGATGGCATTTGGTTGCCAGCTGTATCTCCAAAAGAGAAAAAGGAGGCCAGGTTGGGGTCACAGTCCCACTGACCCACCTCTCGGAGCAGCCAGCAGATCTGAAGGGATGGAGAAAGCCAGAGATGGCACAGCCTCTTCAAGATCCGTGGCAAATCTCATCTGCCATCTGTCACCTCACAGCTTGGCTTTGTTCGGTGGTGGAAGAACATCTCGGTCCTCACAGCGCTGAGCAATTTTTACCTCTCACCCCTGTCAGCTCTACAGAAACAAAGCGCTGCTGGAGTGAATGGTTCTTATTCGCCATATATAATTAATTGTCAGTTAAACTCCAGGAGAAGGTCCACCTATAAAATTTCATCTACTTATACTTGGGAACTTGGTGGTGTAAATGCAACTCCCTTGGCTCCCTAAATCTGTCTACTCCTATGCCCGTTGTGAAACAAACCTAAATGATTTTGAAGTTGGGAGAATGTTTTCAATGATGTGAGAGTTCATACAGCCTGTGGTTTCTGTCTGAGGTTACAAAGTTGTTCTCACAAATTGCTGAATGGAGACCATGGTATATGTGGAGACCATGGTATATGTGGAGTCCAGCATTTAATTACAAGGGCCATGTTGTATCCCTCTCAAATCTTTAGAGAGGTCAGCCCTTAAAAATTAATGGCTGCCCCTTAAAGGTGGAAGGCTTTTGCACAGATTCCAGGTGTATTTCCCAACTATCCTGCTGCTGCTGCCAGAGCATTTACCTGGGCTTGCTTCTCCCTGGAAGACACTACAGAGATGCCTGGATGACTGGTTTCTAGACTAATTGTATAGCTAAATGTGATAGTAGGTAGTTATTACTTGGGATGCTTTGAAGATAATGTACTTTTGTGGTGGGCACGGTTAATGTGTCCCAGAAAGATTCCTTCCTGTGGAATGACTGTCACTTCTGCTTGAACATCAGGAGTCTGGGTTCGCAACTTCAAAATCAGTTTTTAGCACAAGCCAAGATAAGGTAAAAATGAGCAGAAGTTATTTACATGCTCAGCCAACCTGCATCCCCATCCCTCTGTCAAGTTTATTAAGATTTTTAAGAGCTAGAGGGAAATGCAGGGAAACCATGTTTAATCTACTTATCCAAGATTAACTCCAAGGGGCTGCTTTTTCTGTCTCTGCATTTAGTTGACAAACTGTAGATGCTTACCTAATCCATGCAGACTACCCTGATGCTTCACTAAGCCCTCTGAGGATCTTTAGTATCTTGTGGCAGGAATGTCCTTTTTGAGCACAGCTGGGCAATGTTCAACTCCAGGGACTTGTTCAAATTGTGAACCTGATTACCCATATACTCATGTAACTTGCCAATCATGCTCTATGTAATCACAGAACTGGGACTGTTGCCTGCAGCACATTACCTGCTTTGTTTTGAGATTTAGGTAATAAGGGTAAGCATATAATTTGGGATGGCGGAAGCTTTGGAGTACTAACACAAAGATAATGGTGGAGCTTGTAGTTTCTGAATTAAAAAAATCACTGAATGCAAGATAAGAAAACTGGGCTGAGCCTGCAATGTGCATGGGTCAGGGGACAGCCTGAGGGGCACATTTGTAGTAGAGGCAAATTTTTTAGCACAAACCTAAGGCTGAGCTTCAGTCCAAATTTGCTGATTGCTTACGCTACCAACCTAAATGCAGTTTTGCAGTGAGATTTGGGGTGTCCCTTCGTAATTAGAGTTGGGATTTGTGGATAGCATGAGGTAAGATTACTGGTACGGATAATAAGAAAAACAGTTGCTTGGGGAACAGGTATCCCAGTGTCAGTGATGGAGGTGTATGGATCCATCTCCAGCTTACTGCGTCGTAGCTACAGACAAAAAGATGGCAAGGTTGGCAGTACTGCATCAGACCAAAGGTCCACTGAGTGCAATGGCTTCACTCTTAACAGTGGCCAATTATAGATGCTTACAGAAGAGTGAAAATATACAGAGATACTTCTCTAATAAAGTCTCCTGACCTGCAATGAGCTGAAGGCTGTATCTTAGACATACTTAGAAACTCGTGCAGGAGAAGAGAACAGGACTTAATGGAGGATGTAGCAGGTTCTGCTGCTGTGCAACAGAACAAGCTAATCTGCTGTAGAGTGAAAGAAAAGGGGTCTTTATGAAACAGAAGGCAAAATAAGTAATTGTAAGAGAGTTAAAACTTTGCAGGATGCCATAATCTAAATCCACTTCTGAAGAGATGCCGGAGTGTTTTTAATGTTTTCCCTACACAGAAATAAAATAGAATTGTTTTTGAATTCTGAACTGAAGTTGTTATTCTTATAAACTATTTTCTGTTCTCTTTACCCTGTGCTTTTCTTGCTTAGGCTGTAAGTATTTTGGCTGAGGTTCTGGGGCACCAGTGCCAAAAGGGACAGCAATCACCCGGGCTCATCCAGGGACCAAGTGGTTAGGTGGCAGAGTCTGAGGATGCTAGACAAAGCATCTGCATGGCGAGAACATTTCTCAGAGCCTAACCAAGGGCACTTTCTGGATTCTCTTTAGACCCAGGGAAGTTTAGGAACACCTAGGTCCAGTGTTCAACAAAAACCCTTGAGTTTTTGGCTAGGGAGAGCTCCAGGAAAGGGTGGCTTGACAGTAAGCTTTGGGTTTCAGAAGCTTATCAGTATGTGTTTGAAAAAAAACCCAGAATGCATGTTAAAAATGCAGAGAATTCAGCAGTATTTTAACTCTGTTCCTGTTAAGTAATTTCTAGATATTTTATGGCATGTGTGTGCTTTTTGACATAGAAATTGTTTTGTATTGATCTTTTTCCTCACTGTTGAAAGGCTTGAGGCTGATATATCCAGAAGTCATGCTTTCTTAAATGCAAATGCATAAATTTTCTTTTAAAAAAGCTGGTAATAAGAAAAATTATTTCATTGCACCTACTTTTCTTCAAATGTGGAGTGAGCACACTCTACTTTGTAGACTGCATACGCTATCTACCTAAGGGTTGTCAATTATGTTACGCTATAAAAGGCACAGCACTTAGAGGGCTGTCAATCAAGTCTGTTGTGAGAGACATCTCAAGAATCATTACTCCAACAGTGTTTATCAAATATAAAAATAAAACAAATTTACATGACAACACCAAATACAGAGGTCCTGTATTTCATTTTATAGTGAAAGTGGTTTGGATTGAACACAGGATTAGTAAAGGGAATTCAAAAATAGCCAGAGAGCTTCACTTGTAAGCAGTGGCCCCTGTTTGGTTCATTCCTACAGCTTTCTGTCTCCATGAAAGAAGGTGTTACCCAGATCTTCACTGCACTTTGGATCACAGCCCTGCATCTGTTTCATTTTTATTTCACAGTCTTATGGTTGTTGGTTGGTTGTTTTTTTTCCAGAGCTTATGGGTATTGTTGAGCGCTGCAAGACATTTTGGGGAACATTCTTTTCTGCAGTATTATGTTCCAGCTCTGCCATAATTTATGTGCTTGAGTAGCCCCCATTGATTTTACAAACAGTTCTCAGAAAGAAAGAGAACTTGTATGGATGTAATTTGGAGGCATCTGAAGATAGTTTTATTCCACATGGATGCCAGAGTCAGCCCAAAGAGATCCAAATCCAGTGCCTCGGCCTAGTTTTAGTTGGCAAGTGCTTTTAGACTATGTAATGTGTCTTTGTCATTTGTCTACCATACGCTTTGCCTCCATATGTTTATCACTGTTGCTATTGCTGATTCAGTATTTCAATAATAGAATCATTTGGAGCTGTTCTTTAGATTACGGTTTGCCTCAGACTTTTTTGTCTCTATATAATTAGGCTAATGTTATTACTTATCCCAGCAACAACTTTGAGTCAGAGCTGACATTATATCCAGAAGCCGTGCCTATAGTGCTAAATAAAAGAGGCCAAAAAACTGTCCTAAAGAAGTGACCTTGATTGAATCACACCAGGACTGATTGGGGCCACCTTTCCTGTACAGCAAAGCTGCTTGGAATAGTCCCAAATAGAACCAGAAATACAAATAATCTACCCTATCCATAGACATGAGCAGTAGTAGTTATATCTCTTCATCACACAGAAGGAAATTTATTGCTATTCCCATTAATTAACCTGTTCAGATTTATAAACTTTTCATTATTGATTTTTCTAAGTACTGGAAACATACATATATTCAGAATATATAGGAGAAAACAGTAGTTTTTCAAATTGTATATGCTTCCCAAGATCCATTTGTAGATAGAGAGTAGACACTCTTAAGTCCTATCTACCTCACCAAATAACCAGAAAATACATCTCAGAGCATGCCCTCCTGGGACAAAGTGAGGGATTTGCCAATATACAGTTTATGGGTGCTGCTGGAGGTTGTGAACTCCATTTGTATCTCTGTCAGACTACAAGCTCTATTCTGGGTTTAAGGCAGGGATGTGCCTTCCACTGGCCTCACGTCTTTCCTGTTGGATTAAAATTCATGCAGGGCACATGACGGTCAATGGCCGAGTACCATTCCATAGAATGCTGTGGTGCCAGATACTAAGTTACTCCTGCTGAGATCAGGTTGTTGAGGACACGGTCACCTTGGCCACAAGCTACTCTGGTAGAAAGCCACATTTACCGATTGTAAGATGAATGAGAGCAGAGAAGTCACAGAATAGAAGTGATCCTCTTGGTGTCTTTGGGGCTTAGGAAGTGGCAGATCCAGCACCTAACACTTCCGTACTTCCTAACACTCTGAAGGACAGAGTGGTTATTCAGAATTAAATTGCTTCTTCCCTCAAAATAAAAAATTATGACCAAAATACCAAGCGATTCAGAGCTGAAAAGGAAGTTTTAACTTTATTTTAGCAGGCTTTGGACCAGTTTCTGAAGTAACAAAGCACAAGAAAATATGACTTAAAAGATTTCAGGTTTTAAAACAGGTGTAGCAGCAGCAGCTTCTGAGTCACCAGGCTTCCACAGAAAGTTGAAAGGAATACATACGATGCATCTTTCACAAAAATAACAACGAAAGGGAATGAAAAACTGGGTGTGGATTGATGAAAAAGCACCGAGCACTGCTGTTACTTTCTGGTCATTACTCAAATAATAAAGAAAATAATGTGTGATTTTCTGTGTAGAGCTCTTTACAGAATCAAGCAATTCATGTGCCTATATTGAATCTATGTCAGGGCTATAAACTGTCCAGCAAAACCAGGTATTTAACATAATATAGATGTCTTCCCCAGGTGTTCTGAGAAAAGCTTTGATTGTTCTTTTTGGCTTCTGTCATACTGCAGCAATGAGGCGTTACCTATGGTGTACCCTGTGGGTGCCAATACCTGAAGATGCAGTCAGCATGACACCTAGAAAATGTCCCTTCCTGTCATTCTGCTGCACAAGTAGAAGAACTTAGTCCACAATAATCCTGTTTGGGTATGGCTGCAGGGGGAGGTAGGCACAGGAAGCTTCTTTAGCATTTGAACATCTGTGCAAGATCTAACCCGAATGCAGTAGCTCTCTGCTCTCCAAGAGCTAGGCTAGTGCCTGGCAAATAGTTTTGACTCCAGATGTTTTATGCTACCCTGGCAAACCTGTCATCCATTGCCCACTTTGGGCCAAGTTCCAACTGCAGGAAATAATCCTGAGGGGAAGAGTCGGAAGCACTGTTGAATGCTTTCTATTCTCAACCTTCTGACCTCCACATTGAAAAGCACTCTCTGTTTTGACATCTCTTGCTCTGCTGTCTTTAACCATCAAAGAAAGCACTTAAGAGGGCAAATGATGCAGTCTGGAACTAACTCCTGAAACAGCACACATAATTAAGATTATTATACGTACCAGCAGAAACTGCCTGAATCATCACCTCCTTACATGTGAGAATCTAATACTGCATGTCAGCCTAAATCTGAACATCTGCAGCATGCATCTGTATTTCTCAGATTATGATAGTTCTGTTTCAAAATGGGAGGTAAAACCCTGGAGAGAAAGTTTGCAGATTTGGAGCAGGGGAAGAGAAGAAATCTCCAACTTCTGCAAGCATTGTCATAAACTGACTGATTTACTTACTTATTGATGGCACAAGTCATGTGTCATTTACAGTGTGCTGCCAGAATCCAGCTGGACATGGTTGGCTGGCAGCAAATTATCCTGAACCTTGCAGAGGTAAGTAGGCTGCGGCTTATTTTAAGGGATGCCAGACATTTTGTCTCTTTGGCCAAGCCTTCTCAGTCATTTATAAAGCTACATGGAAAGGTCAATCTATACTTAGATATACAATATGATCAAAACAGGTCACATTAAATTATTTCATTTTACTAAATATATATATATATATATAAAAGCAAAGCAAAATGAAAAAGCTTGTTAAGTATCTCTTGGGAGAGGACTTTACTGTCCTCTGGGACGCAGTTACTAGTTTTTCACTTTTCTGGATACATTAAAAAAAGAAAATCAATTAATCAAGAGTTTCATTGAGAATTTCTGTTGGAATCTAGAGGTTCTGAGCAAATATGGAAAGAAATGCAGTATTTCTTTTCTGCAAGACAACTTCAGACTGGAGTTGTCAGAGAAAATGTGATAATACTCAAAATAAAAAGCTACAGTTTCAAACACTAAAAATAAAAGGGGAGAGGAGTCAACTACATGTAACTCTTCTGTGGGATCAACAGGATAGGTATTTTTTCTCTTTGCCTCTCCTGTATTTCTGTGTGACCCTTCTCTCAGCACTCTTTTCTTTACAGTCCAGTAAATCTACCCCTGAACCAGAAGGCAAGAACTTGAAGGCAAGTCTTACTTGTTCACAATAGATGACATCATGTGCTATTTTGCCCTTTCATGTAATTCAGCGACAGCTCCATACCTTACTGATCCTGCCTATATAGACTTGACCTTACTGGTCTGGTTTGCCTGAGTCTGCGGAAGGTATGACACTGATCTTGTGGCTGCTGGATCAGATCCTGCCTAGATAGCTTTTATATATGCTCATTTTCCCTGGATTTTTATTCTGCTAAAATAGGAGAACAAATGATGACCATGTGTTTAGTGGTTTTGGGACTGGAATCTGGTAAGAGCAGGACTTCAGTCTCACTACAGGCAAATGTCATTGTGTGTGAGAGGACTAAACAGTAGAATGGTTAAGGTTACTTTGGTTTTTAAAAGTGCTTTCCTGAGAAACTGCCATCATTCTTGCTCTTCGTGGGTGTTTTCCATAACTAAGGGGGTGATATCTGCATATTTTATCAAAAGCTAGGAAGGTAGGGAGGGGTGATTAATGACGTTGTATTGGATAGTGTAGGGCCTGAGCATTGTGTGAATGGTATGGAATAAGGGTTGAAGAATGTGCTGGTTTTGACTGGAATAAAGTTAATTTTCTTTATAGTAGCTGTTACAGGGCTAGATTTTAGATTTATGCTGGAAACAGTGTTGATAACAGAAGGAAATTTTAATTGTTGCTGCGCAGTGCTTACGGAATTGAGGCCTCTTCTGTCTCTCACTCCCCCCCACCAGTGAGCAGGCTGGAAGTGCACAAGAGGTTGGGAGGGGACACAGCCAGGACAGCTGACCCCAACTGACCAGAGGGATATTGCATACCATAAGGTGTCATGATCAGCATGTAAAGATGGGAGAAGAATTAAAAAGATGGGGGATGTTCAGGGGGATGATGTTTGTCTTCCTAAGCAACCATTATGTGTGATGAAGCCCTGCTGTCCTGGAGATGGCTGCATATCTGCCTGGTGATGGGAAGCAGTGAGTGAATTCCGTGTTTTGCTGTGTTTGCACACACAGCTTTTGCTTTACCCCTTATAATATCTTTATCCCAACCCATGAGTTTTCTCACTTTCACTTTTTGGATCTATCCCCCTTTCCATAGGGGAAGGTGAGCAAGCGGCGTGGGGCTTAGTTGCCATCTGGGGTTAAACCATGACAAGGGGAAAAATGTTGCTTTTAGATGAATTTGTCATAAAAGTTCTGATTCTGAACAAACTCAAACAAATGAGTAACTTTACTCCAGTGAAGAATATTTAAAGAGTTCTTTCATGGTAGACATCTGGCTATTGTTCCTGTATTAGAAATACTTTCTCTTGGCATCTGAGTAAGTAAAGGATTAAGAGATACAGCTGGCAGAAATATTTGTTACACACCCGGATCTATCCTTTTGCCACCACTTTTCTCAATAGGGCTGTTATTCTCGTCTTGATATGGATATTTTCCCTCTTATCTTGTCAAGGCTATTCCTTCATCTGACCTGATAATGATATCTCTTACTCAAGCTGTTGGAGTGTTTTAAAAAATACAGATGTGGACTTCGCTTATGAAAGAGAAACCCTTCTGGTGAGGGGTTTGATTTTGTGCCATTTAGTCCAATACACTGAAGAACATGAAATTAAATAACAAATTGGTTGGTAAAGTACACTCAGTGCTCAAATCACTTTTTAAACGCCTTATTAGAGCCTGCAAAGAGCTGGCCTCACAATGCGGACCAGACTTGGGGAAGCAAGTTCTGTTTTGAATTTTCTGCAAATATGTAGTTTAATTGATGCTTTGAATTGTTTATTTAGGTTTATTGAAAGAGATTTAAGAGATTTTTACACCCTGCCAGCATTTGATGGTCAAGCACCTTCTAATTATTTTGACAATGTTCACAAACACGCATTGGTCTTCAGGTTTTTTTCTCAGAATATTTGATTTAAAAATTTGTAATTGTTGGAAATTCTTAAGAGAAAGCAAATTTTCATCTTCTCATATTCATGTTGGAAATTAGGTGATAAATATTTTGCTTCTTCACTCTAGTAGTAGAACAAATGTAGCAAAATGAATCAACATATCTGAGTGAATCTTCTCTTTTCAAATATTAGAGGGTCATCACAAGTTTCCAGACCTTATTCACAATATGTGGTAAGCGCCTCAGTTCAGGCTTAGTTCTAGGTGGTGATGTGTGTGGTTTAGCTGTTAGAATACATAGAACCGCTTGTCACTATCACTGAGTAATGGCACTGCTTTTACCGGTAGTGAATATGGTATTCAGAAAAATGTAAAATGTAGGAGTCTTCAGAAGTTACGTTTAAAGTCAGTGAAGCAAATTAATGGAAATGTAGAGTGGAAGATCATAACAAAATTGAACATAAATAGCCCTGCTCTTTTTGTACCTGAAGCATCTGAATTGTGAACAGAAACTGAAGAACAGTTATATCCTCCGGGAAAACAGATACTGTCAATGAAGGCAGAGAACACTTGAGTGAACATATTTGCAAAACTGGGGGGATTCTGTTCTCTTGAAATTCCCTTTAGAACTGAGCCAAGACCAGGATTCTGCTGCTGTATTTCATTTAAGAGCTTCATACCTGGTGAACAAAGCTGTTACCATTAATGGCATATTATTCAATGCCATTCACCCCAAGAAGGGATTTTAAAACCAGGTCCTAAGTATTTCCAGCATCAATTAATGGATGTTTTTGAGGCCTTACAGAAGATGGCATCTGTGCCACATTTGAGGGACCATCCTCAGGAGACCTGGAGATCAGCCTTTGCCCCCGCAGCTGTTGACTTCCTGTCCAGTAGAGAGTCATCAGGTGCCTTGTCAGCGTGGTGAGCACACTAATGCTTGAATATTAAGTCCTAGCCACCTTTCATGGGTGCTGGCTAGTAAACAGTTGATTTATACTTTGAAGTTACACATATGCAGCTTGCAGCCTCTTTAACCCTACTAAAGATATAAGGATGCCTATAAGGATGCTGGGGAGGGACTCTTCATTAGGGACTGTAGTGGTAGGACAAGGGGTAACGGGTAAAAACTTAAACAGGGGAAGTTTAGATTGGATATAAGGAAGAAATTCTTTACTGTAAGGGTGGTGAGGCACTGGAATG
>WYDI02030582.1:0-10590 GCA_009867235.2 Psittacus erithacus
TTGGAGCAAGCTGCTCTAGTGGAAGGTGTCCCTGCCCGTGGCAGGGGTTGGAGCTGCAGGAGCTTTAAGGTCCCTTCCAACCTAAACCATTCCATGATCCTGGCCCCCCAGGGTCTTCCTTACCATGAGGTGCTCTGTTTGTCCCTAGGCTGACAGCAGTGGGATCTGGATGCCCTGTCTCAAAGCCATGCAGGGGTGCCTCACCTGAGTGCCCCTCCTAGGACCTGGGTGCCTCTTAAGGACCACATCTTCAGGAGGGGGGACCTCTAGAGCCTGGCAGTGTGGACAACCCAAACGCATCATCTGCCCCTTGCTCAATGGCAATGCCAGCGTTCCCCCAGTAGCCCATCCATAGGGAGGCAGTGAGGGTGCCCCAGGGACGCCCTATATATCTGTGGGGCAGCAAGAAGGGATTCACAGGGCTGGAGGCCAAGCAGGGTCTCAGATGTGTTTCTACCATGAGCTTGGCAAGCAGTGGTCCATACATTGGCATGCACTGCCTGCATTTCATCATGAGCCTTTCTGAACACTACTGAGCACCAGAGGTTCTTGCTGCCACCTTAATCTCTTGCTGGTGCACAGGACCCTGCTGACTGTGGGCTTGCAGGCGATAGCACAACTCAGCTTCTGCTCACCCTCAAGGGCCCTAGGACTCCTCCTCTGAGCTTGAAGCTTGACGAGACCTGGGATGCCCACGCAAAAGCAATGTCACGTCCTTCTGAAGGGTTTCAGCCAGTCCCTGGAGTCACTAAGGGGGGAGCCAGCCCACCAGCGGGGCTTTGGGATGCCTCTGGTCAGGAAAGGTGCATTGCAAAGCCTGGGATGCCTTTTTGGTAGGAGGACACAGTCATCGTTCCCCAGCTGCACTTCATGGTAGGGTCAAAAGACACTGATCCTGTACTCGCGAGAGTGCGAGATGATGCAAGAGAGAGCAAGAAGTCCTCCCAAGCTGGGTCTCTCATGGACCATTCCTGGGCTGTCCTGGCTGGAGCTGCTCCCACTTTGCCTCAGCTTGGCCAGGATGTGGGAACCAAGAGATGTGCCCAGGGGCTGGAGGAGCCATGGACCCTGCTGCAAATCCCTGCTGCAAATCCCTGCTTCACTCCAGGGGCCGTGACCCATGGTGCTCTGCTTGGTGCTGGCAGCCCTGGGGCTGTGGGTGCAGCTGAAGGCATTCCTAGAGATGCTGCAGTGGCATCAAGGGCATAATCCATCTGCTTTGCCAGGGGCAGGAGGTGCCCATGGACCAGATCCAACCTATTGTTATGGCCATGCCCATAGGAAATGGGCGCAGGTCTTGCCTTGCAATTCAGCACGACATGGGAGAGGGGCTGTGGACGTGGATAACAAAATCATATGGAAGACCTCAATCCCTCCCCTTCCAGCGTTCTGGGCTCTTCCCAGACCCACAGGCTGAGGTGAGGCCATCAGGGTTGCCCTGTGGTTCAAGAAGAGGTCCCAGTCCCTGGGTGTGAAGCAGGAGGCAGCCCATGGCCTGGGCTGCAGCCAGCCCGCCGTCACGTTCCTTGCGTAACCTTCCCCAGGGAACAGGTTTTCCTGGCTGGCATCTGCTGGCTCCAGCAAGCGGAGGGTGCTCCGAGCCCATCCCTAACCACAAGGAGCCGGGATGCTCAGGCTGCCCACACAAGCTGTGGGAAGGGGTCGGGATGGCGATGGTGTTTGAGGAAGGGACACAATCAGCAGGGCAAGCCCAGCCCTAGGCCAGATCCCTGAGGAGCTGCCTCCTGCTGTCCCCCTGCGTTCTGTGTTGTGGGTGAGGTGTTTATTCTCCATCAATAGATAACCCCAGCAGGTTGGCAGGGAGAGGGGAGCGCTTTGTCACGCAGAGCGGTGCCCTGCCAAGCGCACCTTGTTTGCTCAGGCAGTCTCATTTGCTTCCCCCACTGCGGTTTGTGTTACCTAACCCGCCTGGGACAATGGTTAACCAGCTCCAGCAGCAACGGCGAACGTGTCTGCCTCGCCTCCTGTGCCCTCACGTGTCCCCACTGCCTGCCACTACCACCCAGTGCCACTGCCAAGGGTGGGACATGCGGGCTGGGAGGCTTGGGGCAGGAGCAGGGGGTCCATAGACACCTCGCATGGATGGGATGCCAGAGCAGGAGGCAGGGGGATGTGGGCACAGGCTGGGGGACCGCATCCTGCAGCCTCCCATGGAGTCTGTGTGGGTCTCTGGGGTGAAGAGCCAGGGAGAACTGGAGGAAGGGGAGTAAGGATAACACATACACCCCAGTGCACACTCAGGGTAACCCCTACAGTAACCTCCAAGGCCATACTGAGCCAGCCCAGCACACTGGCACAAAGTGGTGATTTATTTGGTTTTCCACTCTCCTTGGGGGCGCCTGGATTTGATGGGTTGATGGAGAATGGAAAATGATGGAAAATGGAGAAAAAAGGGATTGTGTTCCTCCCAAACAGCCTCTCCTCACACACTCGCAGCGGGCTCTGCTGGGAGACCTTTCCAAGCACGTGGTCCCAGGGTGAACGTGTTTCTGGCACACAGTTCCCATGAAGGTATCTTGGTTGCCCTTCAAGTCTGAGCATTAAAGAGGCTTTTCTCTCCCCCAGAAATGGGGTGAGGGGAGCAAGGAGCAAGAAGGTGTCCGATATCCCACATGCCAGACCATGAACTGCCCCTGGGCACAACAGCACGACCTGATTTTCCAGCTGAGCGGGACCATGGCCACCCTTGCAGCGGGTCAGGGCAGACTGGAATGTGGTGGGGATAGGGGCAGTCTGTGGGAGGCAGAGACCATCCCCTGGGACCCCCTGCTCTGCTTTCCATTGCCTTTTGTGCAAGCTCCCCTCAGCCCATAGTGGCTTCCATCCTTTCTCACCCTCCTGCTTCTGGCTCAGCACCACTGGGGAGCAGGACTGAACCCATAGGGGCAGTGCCTGGGGATGTGGGATCCCAGCTGCTTTCCCATTGCCATGAGCAAGGCAGCTCCCAGTGGCACAAGGATGGAGACTGGCCCTAGCTCCACAGGGAGGGCAAGAAGGGAGAGGCCTGGGCTGACTCAGAAGGAAAGGTTGGCTCAAGATATCCCATTTTCTCTTTCCTGAGGGGAAACATCTCTTCGGTGGGGCTCTTTCTCCCTGGAAATCAGCCCTTCAGGCCCTGGGAACAAGCTTGCATAGGGAAAGAAAGGTGCGTAAATAGTTTGGTCTTCTCCTGAAAGCATCCAAGGGAAGAAAACCTTGGAAGCCCATGGGAGGTGTTTATTGCAGCTATGCCAACAAACCCCCTCCCCACTGGATTTCACCTGGCACCATCCTTGCCAGTCCCTGACCAGACCCAGGTTGTGGCTTGCTTGTGCCATCTAGGCCGATACCTCGCAGGTTTCAGGACTGGCTGTACCTGGAGGATGTGTGCAGGACTCAGCATGGCCAGAACAGGCTCCCGAGTACCCAAACTGCCACACAAATGGCTGGAGAGCAAAACTGCCCAGGAATTTGGGCTGCCCAACCTGTTTGAGGGCTTTTCTAAGCAGATTAGCAACCAGGCAGCAGAAATACACCTGGGGAAGCATCCTCCTGATGGGGCACCCCATCTGCATAGCCCTGGGAGCTGCCAAGGTTAACAAGAGGGTCTGTGCCCTGGGGCCAGGCACCCACTGAGCTGGGAATGAGGGACACCCTGGGGACATTACATGGGGGGGATCCCTGCACTGCATGGGGGCAGAGAAGGTGTGAGGCAGATCCTTTGAATGGTCTCAGGGATGGGACGTGAGGGGCTGCGCTGGGGACAGGAAGATGCTGCTGGGGATGTGATGTGAGGGATGGGGCGTTACACACCTGCCCGTCTGGTGCCCGAGCTGTACAAGGGAAGGGCTCCGGTGTGATATGGAGGTCAAAACGATTGCCCAGGGGATAAGTGGCACGTAGGAGCTTAGAGGCACGGCGCTGCTGGGGGTTGGCAGCAGGATGCTGCCATGGCAGGCTCAAACCCAGCCCAGTTTCGGGGCTGGGCTGGCGTGCCTGGGGCTGGGCAGCCCCCCAGGGCTGACAGCAGTTACCCGGGCTCCCAAGACAACGCTTCCCTACCCCTGCTGCTTCAGAGCCCAGCAGGGTCTTTGCACAACTGCCTCCAGCAGTGGGTGCCTGAGGGGGGGTTTGGCTCATCCGGATGAGCTGAGGGAAGGAACTCATCTGCTAAAACCCTGGGCTGTTTGGTTATTAAACAAGAGA
The DNA here is from genome assembly GCA_009867235.2 of Psittacus erithacus. Taxonomy (NCBI): domain Eukaryota; kingdom Metazoa; phylum Chordata; class Aves; order Psittaciformes; family Psittacidae; genus Psittacus; species Psittacus erithacus. The sequence goes on from WYDI02030582.1 coordinate 4,207, forward strand.
GCGGCTGCTCCTGCTCTAACAATGGGGAAGCCACTGTGGTGGCTGCCTGGAACCAGAGGCTGCAGGCAGCCAGCGGGGAGCACGCTGGGGAGCACCCCCACATGCCCCTGCTTGCCCATGCCCATCTTCCCCTTTCTCTGCGGCTGGCACTTGCATCCGAAATTCCCCATCCCACCCAACGCCTGCCTCCAGCCAGGGCTCCCAGGGGTCTGTATTAGGAGCTCCTCTGCTCACCCTCCCGGCACATCCAGGACGGGACTGCAGGGCTCAGGCTTCCCAAACACTTGTGTCTTTGTTCCCCCCCCCGGTGCTGCACATTTGTGCCTCCTGCTGGCCCCGCCGGCTCGTCCCTGCTCCTCAGGACCAGACCTGGTGACCCTCTCCGAACCCAGAGCTTTATTCCCACCCAGGTCTGACACAAAGCTTTGGGTTAGGAGCAGGTCCGACACAAAGCTTTGGGTTAGGAGCAGGTCCCAGGTCTGCTCCTGAGATCTGCATCCTCCCCTCCTTGATGCTTCCCCTGCTGTGGAAAACGCCAGACCCCAGCCTGCGCAGGTCAGGATAGTGAAGCCCTTGGTCCCTGGCGCTGATGCCTCTCCCTCCCTCCACCACTGCCACCAAAAGTCGCAGTCCTGCTCCATTGTGAAACAGAAAGAAATGCTCGCTGCGTTCTTGTTTCCTGGCCAACTCTACCCTTTGTTATCCACCCAATACAGCACAGGGCCTGGCACTGCACCAGCTTGCAATGGACTTACTGGGCAGGGGACGTGAGCTGGGGAGTCCAGGAATAAGAGAGCATGAACTGAAGGTGCAGACTGAGCTCAGCATCACTGGCAGATGCTGAAATGCTGCCCAAGGTGCTGCGAAACAGCTTCCTTTGCACGCGCATTTCACTTCAACAGACCAATGCCTTCTGAGCTCTCATACCTTCTCATAGGCAGTCATGCACCTTGAGCTCTTCTCCCGCTTCCTGCTGGAGAGACCATGTGGGAACAAACCAAGAAATCAGGATGTGTGGCCTTGGAATCCCTGTGTCTTGGAAAGGCTTCCTCCATCATCCAGGCTTGGTGATGAGAGCACCCAGGGATGGGGACAGACACTGCAGCTGCCGGATGTGGGAGGCAGAGCTGTGTTAACTCATGGGCTGCAGCTCCCAGCTTTTACTCCCTCCAGTCTGACCAGATTCACTTCGCAGTGAGGTCCCCAGCAGCCCTGACCTCCTCCATTTGTTGCTCACCTTCCCATCCCACCATGGCCACGTCCTCACTGTGGAGTTTTCAGCTGAGAATCAGGTAGGAAACTGAGGTCTTTGAGGCCACCAAGCCATTCTGGGTACATTCTGGCCCCAGGTCAGCAAGGCGCTGGTCACTGAAAGCCACAGTTATGAAAGCCAGCGTGCCCAGGACACTCTTCCTGGCCTGACATGGTGCATGAGCTTGGCTGTCCCAGCTCTCTGCCTTCCCCACTGAAGCACCCCAGCACCCTGTGACAGAGAGCTTCAACACATGCAGTCAGAGAGGAAAGAGGAGAGGAACAAGGTGATAGAAAGGGAAGGGAGATAAGGAGCACTGGTGTCCGAGATGCACAAGAGCAGATGCAGGGGGAGGTGGGAGCTGGAAGGGAGAAGCTGACCCCTCTGCTGCAGTGCCACATCCCTGAGTGCCCAAAGCCAGACACATGGAGAACCATTTGGGGTGCTTTGGGAGATTCCTGGCTTCCAGCACCAGGTATGGCACAAGAGCCATCAATGGCCAGTGATGTTACAAGAGCACCTAAGGGGGGATGTGGAGACCATCCCATAGTCAGTGTGTCACCCTGCAGTGGGCAGGGAGGTCGGGACTGCCATGGCAATGGATGGGAGCATCACACCTCTCCTGTGTCTTATTTCTGGAAGTGCTTAAGGGGTCGGTAAGCGGAGATGGAAGATGGGTATAATGTAATGTCCAGCCTGCTGTGCCCTGTGGGTTTCCTTGCCTGCTGCTCCCTGAGGTTGATGGCTGGGACAGTGAGGATATGCCCCTGGTCAATCTCTTCCAAAGCTCCTAGGAAAGCACAGCATCCTGTGCCACAGGACAGGGTGACCCGTGCCAGCCCAAGTCATGGAGCCTGTCCTTCGCCAGCAGCATCAGACAGCGCCCATAGCACAGGGATGGCAGTGCCCTGCTGAGCTGCACCCACTGAGCATGAGCCCTGCTCTTGCATTAGCTGGGCTCTTCTCCAGAGCCCTGGGGCAAAGGTCTGCTCAGGGTGGAGGTGGCAGAGCTCCCTCCATCTCTGAAGGATGGGGCGAGCCAAGGAGATTAAGATCTTGGCTGAGATGAGTTGAGGATCTAGTCCTGGCCCTTCAAACACAAAGCCTTGGAGGATGTCCCTTTGTGTGCATCTGGCTGGGGGGCAAATCCCATTGTCTAAGCTTTCTTCATGCAGGACATTGACCCTCTAGGGTGGCAGGGTCTTTGCTGTCACAACACATGGCAGGGCAAAGTGACTTCCATCTGCTGGCAAGCTCCAGCAGCCACAATGTCCTGACCACAGGGGCCCAGGCCTGTGGGATGAGACCATAGAGTATGGTCACCAGATGCATTGCCCCAGTGAGATCTGCGTGCCTCAGGACCATAACCCGCCAGGACAATCTCTGCCCCTGCACTGGTGCCTTTCTGGGGTGCTGACCTTGCCCGAAGATAGGGTCAGAGCAGGCAGCAGGTCCACCAGGATGGACAGAAAGCATCTGGCTCCAAGTAGGACCCATAGGGGCAGATGGGCACTGACTCCCCCAGGGCACGCAGGGGCAGCCCTTCCCCTTCCCCACCTCAGCAGTGACCCGAGTGCAGGAGACCCTGCTCCACCCGTGGGACTGGGACACGGGGGGGCCCCAGGATGTGCCTCTGAGCACAGCGAGAGAAGAGATGGGCACAAGGAGGGGCTGCCCACGGGCTGCAGTCCCTCTCCTTGGGCACGAGTCCCGGTGCCGGGAGCCTTTCCTAAGCCACGCAAGGAGCAGGGCCCCGCTGGACCCATCCCTCCTGCGTCCTCCCTTCCCAGCAGTGACGGAGGCAGCGGCAGCCTCACCTGTCTGACAGGTAGAGCAAGGGTGGGGGCAGCTGCCGGCACCCGCTGCCTGCTCTGACCTGCCAGGGCCGGGATCCCTGCGCCGGCAGCGCCACCGCGGCAGCACAGCCTTAGGGCTAACAGGGTGCTGGGGGTATCCTGCACGGTGCTGAGTTACCTGGGTGCACACAGTACACTGGCAGAAGGTTGTGGGTGCATAGGGATGCATGCAGAGCATGTCACACTGGCAAGCAGTTGCAGACGCAGATGCACGCAGATGCATATGCAGCATGGCATGCAACTGTATATATGTATACATGTATATGTATATCTAAATGTACATGTGTATATGGATGACATACATATACAGCATGACATACAGCTCTATATGTGTGTACATGTATATGTATATATAAATGCATATGTATATATGGATGACATACATATGCAGCATGACAGTTACAGACTGTCATTAGAGCTACAGTTACACACAGATGCGCACACAGGCGCGCTCGCAGTGTGTGGGTTGGAGCCGTACACACAGGCACGTGCAGAGTTACATGCTGCATTACTCAGGTGTGTAAGCGGTTGCACACATAGAAACAGAGTGGTTTGGGTTGGAAGTTCCAACCCGCTGCCATGGGGGGGCCCAGTCCCCTATGGGTGAGCTCAGAGCTGCAGGGACAGACGCAGCTGGGGGCAGAGACCTCCAGTGCTCGCAGCACCTCAGCATCTGACCGAGGGTCACAAACAGCCTCCTGGATCTGGCCAGGCCCCCGCGGCCCCAGGCAGCAGGCTCAGCATCCTGCCCGGCCGCTTGCAAACAGGCCAAACAGCTCCAGGCCTCCCAGAACGGCTGCAGAGAAGCTGACCCCCTGCAAACAAAGCAGTGTGGGCTCTGCCTCTCTGCTCCAGGCAGGAGGAGGCTCTGGTGTCCTCTTGATGCTCCTGCCTATGAGCTGCGACCCAAAGATTCCACAGGGACCCTGCTTGCCCGCACATGGAGTGCTGCTGAAGCTGTTCCAGCTCCCCGGGTGCCCCCCAGGCTGGGTTGAGAGTGCCATGCAGCTGCCCAGATGGAGAGGCAGATCACCACTCTGCCCCAGCAAGCTGACCACAGTGGGTCCTCACACCAGACCAAGCGACTGGTACTTATCTCAGTTGGCCTAGGAGAGGCCACAGAGCACCCCTTGGGGCTGTGAGGTGAGCAGAACACATGGGGCTGAGAGGGCAGGGGTAGGGTAAGGGAGCTCACTTGGATGGAAGCAGCAATGAGGCAGATGTGCTGGGCAGGGGTCAGAGCAAATCACTGCAGCTGGGAGCGAGGAGGCTGGATTCTCACACTGACTCCTCAACAGCACTTTGGGAATGCAGAGCCTGCAACGGCCTCTAGCTCGATGCCGCCGTGTCCCCAGACAGCGACAGCAAATCCCCTTTATCCTGAGGAAACAGGCGCCTAACGCACGCTGTGCCACAGAGGAAGCTGCATGGGGAAGGGGCCCTCGGCTGCTGCTCGCAGACACAGGCGGCTGTCCCATGCTGCCCCCGGGGCGGTGCTGGTCCCTTTGGCTGTGGTTACCGCCCTCACCGCATGCCTGGTGCCTTGTCATGGGGCAAGAGGAGTGGGAACAGGTTCTTTGAGGCCGGTGGGGACCCGGGCAGGGTGAGCACGGGAGCTGGGGGTGCCTGGGGTGCGAGAGCAGGCAAAGCGCAGCTCCCTCCTCTGCCCATAGGGGCTCAGGAGCCGAGCACCAGGCACTGGTGTAGCCACAGGGCAGGACCGGGGAGCAATGGACTTTGCCCCTGCCTGCAAGGTGTGGCAGAGGCTGAACAGGCTGCGAGGTGTAATTATAACCAGGGCCAGAAAAGGCGGGTTGGCATCGGGAGAGGTCACGTTTGGGTCACATCAGGAGACCCGACCTGGATGGGATCAGAGAACCCCCCTTTGAGGGGCTTTGCAGCATTAAGTGTCCCTCTGATGCTCAGGACCGGGTCTCCTTCCTTGGCAGCTGATGTGTCCCCCGCTGCCATCCCCCCGGGCTGAGAACCCCTTGGTGAAATGCTGCCACATGGACCACGTTTTCCACAGCCCCCTCCCGCCCTCCCCAGGCTCAGCTTTGCCACCTGAAACTGAGCAAACTCCTTCTGGTGGGGCCATGAACCTGCAGGGCACCGGCACAGCAGCCATCCCAAGCTGCTGGACCCACCTGGGCACCTTGGAGACCTGGTGATGCTGCTGCTCCTCTTCCCCATCACCTGGGACATGCCGCAGCCATAGCCCCTGCAGACCCTGTGCCCACCCTACATGCCACTGGGGAGGCTGCGGTGCTGCCTTCTCTTCCCCTGCACTATACACCCTCCTCTGGCCACATTGACCCCTCACTCCTCTCATGCACAACCCCAGCCCTGTGCATATGTCCTGCTTGCTCTTGCTCCCATCTTTTCCATGTGCCTGTGTGCACACACGTGTGTGCCAGCCCTTGGGACCATCTGGTTCTTCTCCTGGTTTTGCTTTGGGGATCCCATAAACACAGTGAACCTGCAAACACCCATCTTGTCCTCCCAAGGTGGGAACCAGTGTGAGTGGTGGGATCCAGCCCTAGGCAGGAGAGCTCAAAGTTCATGTCTGCAGGTTTCAGCAAGCCCAAGGCTTTCCTAAGGGAAAGAGAGGGAAGGACCATGCCAGGTGCCACTTAGACCCCTCCATCCATGTCCCTCCCTTGGGGTGCTGGAGGGATTCTTGGCTGCTGACCCAGAGGGTTCCCTTGGAAGAGTCAGGGCTGGAAACCTGGTACCACAAATGTTCTGTATGGAGAAGATTTTGCCTGGGACAGGGCCCTCAGAAGACAGAGGAGGGGCCAGGGCAGCCCTGTTAGAGCTGAGGATGATCCTTGGGTCCACTGAGCCTGCCCTGTGGCTGCCTCAGCATGAAGTCAGGCACCAGCAAAGGGCCCTTGGCCCCATCCCCATCCCAGAGCAGGGGCCAGCAGGGACCTCTGCTCCCAGGGCTCAGCCACTGCACAGGTCCCCCTTGTTGTGAACAGATTAAGCATTGCCTTTATCTGCCTGGTCCTTGCTCCAGCCGCTTGCCGGGGATGTGATTGCAGCTCCCCCCTGCCCTTATGGTAGTTGAAAACATTCCCTTTTCCAGCTGAAATGGACATTTAGTGGCAGGATATGCAGGGACAGGACAAGGGGGGATGGCTTCAAGCTGAAAGAGGCATGGTTTAGATTAGATGTTAGGAAAATATACTTCAGCATGAGGGTGCTGAGGCGCTGGCACAGGGTGCCCAGGGAAGCTGTGGCTGCCCCATCCCTGGCAGTGTTCAAGGCCAG